>RJWJ010048294.1:0-10653 GCA_004363605.1 Indri indri | reverse complement strand
TTTTTTTTTTTTTTTTTTTTTGGCCTAACATCTATCTTGGAATATGTCCCATGTGCTGATGAGAAGAATATATATTCTACACTTTGCGGGTAGAATGGTCTGTAAATATCTGTTACCCTAGAGTCTCATTTAAGTCCAGTGTTTATAGATTTTCTGCCTCTATGATCTGTCTAGTGTTGTTACTGAAATGTTGAAGTCCTTGGCTATTATATTGTCACTGTTTATTTCTTTCCATTGGTCTTGTATTAATAGAATTTGTTTAATGAATCTGGGTGCTCCTTTGTTAGATGCATCTGTATTTAAGATTGTTACATATTTTTGTTTATCATCACATAATGGCCATCTTTGTATTTTTTTTATAATTGTTGATTTGGAGTTGATTTTACGTAATATAAGAACAGCTACTCCTATTTGCTTTTGGCTTATCATCATATAATGACCATATTTGTCTTTTTTTCTCTCTCTTTTACCATTGTTGATTTAAAGTCCATTTCATCTCATATGAGAATAGCTACTCCTCCTCATTGTTGGTTTCCATTCTTGTAAAATATTTTTTCCATCCATTTACCTTGAGTCTATGAGGATCCTTGTGAGTTAGAAGGGTTTCTTGTAGACAGCATATAGTTGGTTGTGATTTTCATTCATTCAGTCAGTCTGCGTCTTTTAAGTGGAGCATTAAGAACATTTATCTTCAATGGTAATATCAATACGTGGGAAAGTGTTCTGTTCATGATGTTCAATAATACCTAGTTGCTTTTTTTTTCTCTATTTTGTTACTGTTTTAGGAAAGTCGTGAGCTTTAACTTTTGGGTATTTTTACATTGATGAGTATCAATTGTTCTGTTCCATGTATAGAGCACTTTTAAGCATTTCCCATAAGGCAGGTCTAGGGGTGACAAATTTCCTTAGTTGACTGGGAAAAGATTTATTTCTCCTTCATTTGTGAATATTACTTTTTCAGGATACAAAATTTTGGGTCTGGAGTTATTCTATTTAAGAAGACTATAAATAGGGTACTAATCCGTTATAGCTTGCAGGGTTTCTGCTGAGAATTCTACTGTTAGTCTGATGGGTTTTCCCTTGCAAGTTATTTAATGCTTTTATTCCATAGCTTGCAGGATGTTTTCCTTTACTTTACTTTGGCCAGACCGATGTTCATGTGCCTCGGTGATATTATATTTGCCATAAATATTCCATATGTTTGTTGATCTTCTTGTATCTGGTTGTCTAAATCTCTAGCAATACCAGTAAAGTTTTTCTCCATCCATAATTTTTGCTTTTCCTTCTTCTCCCCCGTAGCACTTATGATTCTTATATTTGTTTGCTTTACATAATCCCATATTCCTTGGAAAGGTTATTCAATCTTCTTGATTTTTTCTTCTTTTTTGACTGACTGGGTTAATTTGAAAGCCTTGCCTTCAAGGTTGGAATTCTTTATTCTGTTTGATCCAGTCTGTTGTTAAAACTTTCCACTGAATTTTGAAATTCCCTAAGTGACTCATTTCCAGAAGATATGTTATACTTTCTCAGATTATCTATCTCTTTAGTGACTTTTTCATTTACAGTCTGAATTAATTTTTTGGTTTCTTTTTGTTGGTTTCAACTTTCTCATCGATCCCATTCTTCTCACTTGTGATCAATATTCTGAACTCCATGTCTGACATATCAACAATTTCCTTTTGGGTGGAGTTCATTGCTGGGGAGCTCCTGTGGTCTTTTGGAGGTGTCAAAACAGTCTGTTTTTTCATGTTGCCAGAGTTCTTACACTTGTTCCTTCTCATCAGGAATCTCTTCTCTCAGCTTAAAACAGATAACTTTGTCATACACTTGTTCTCCTCTATTGGAAACTCTGTTGCTCAGTGAAGAGAGGGACAAGTCTGTGGATGGTGTGCTTGAGTCCTGCTCCAAAAGATTGACCAGGCAGGAGAAGGGCAGAAGCATTGTAAGCCTGTAACACTGCTGCTATCCTGCATATTCCCATTCCCCTTGGGAATAGGAATTGGGTTGTCACAGTCCAAGCAAGTACTGGGGGATATTTGTATGCAGGGCTGGGATGGTCCCCAGGCCACTACTGAAAGGTCACATGGGTCAGGGAAGGTGGCCATGCCAGGAGCCATGGGCACATACTCCTGCCAGGTCTTGCTGCAGCAGTGGCTGGGTAGAGCAAACTAGGCTGTGGCAGCAGCAGGTGTGCAGCTATGGGTGCTTGTTCTGCCTGGGTCCTCCAGTGGCAACTGGGGCATGAGGTGCCCATTTCAGGTGTGCAAGTGTTCTCAGCCTTCTTGCTCACTCCATAGGCCAGAAGTGATGATGGAGAGTTGGAGCTCAAGTGATGGAGCTGACCCACAGGTAGACACAGCACTCTCAGGCTGTGACCTTTGCATTGTGCCAGCTGCAGTATTCACAGTTCCAAAGCCAGTGGGACCTTTCTGTTCCTTCTCTCCAGAACAATGCTACTGCACAGTCTCCAGGCAGTTCCCTGTATCTATCCTGGGCCTGCTGCAGTAGAGGGACCCTTCCACAGGTCAAAATGAAATGTCCATGGGAGAAGTGTGAAGCCCCACTGTTCTCTCCTCTGTCCCTTCCCCATGTGTGCATGCTTTCCCCAGGTACCTCTGATTCTAGTGAGTGGATTGCCCCACTTTCTTCTCCTTCATTTTGGGTGCCTACAGTTGTCTCTCAGTTGATTCCCAGTGCTCCCTCTTAGATGATTGATCCAAAGGTGAATATCTACTCCTGACTTTCAATGCTTTCTGTGTAAGTGTCATGTACAGGCTGCTTCAAGTTCACCATCATGGCCCTTCCCCTCCATAATTTTCTTCAAAGTGTATGTCTTTCTCTGACATCAAAGGATTACTTCATTTTCTTTCAAGCTCATCCTTTCATTTTAGGATATAGAGTTTGGGAATATTTATCTAGCATCATTAGATTAGTATTTATTTATTTAATTTAAATGACAGAAAAATTTCAGGGTATCTAGTCGGCCATTTTGATTACAATATGTTATTTTATTTTAAGAGACAGGTTTTTGTTATGTTGCCCCAGCTAGAATGCAGTGGCCGGTCACAAGTGGGATCATTGTGCACCACTTCCTTGAAGCCTGGACTCAAATGATTCTCCTGCTTTAGCTTCCCGAGAGGCTAGGACTACAGACATGTGCCACAAGTCCCTGCTCTAATTGTTTTATGTACAGCTCTTTATCTACTTGAAGGTTATAAGCTTTTTAATGAGGTAATTCGTGATTTTTCCATCTGTCACTGAGGAAATGCGAATCAAAACAACAATGAGCTACCATTACACAATTATTACGATGACTAAAATCTAGCAAACTGACAATACCAAATGCTGACAAGAATAAAGAGCAACAGGGAACTTTCATCCATGTTACAGCCACTTTGGAAGTTAATTTGGTAATAAGCGAATGCATATGCAAACACTGGTACATCTATACAATGGGGTACTACCTAAGGATAGAGGGGAATGGGTTATTAACCCACACAAAGACATGGATGAATCCTAAATGCATATAGGTAGGCGAAAAAACTTCTGAAAAAGATATATTCTATACTATGTCATTTATATGACATTCTGGAAAAGGAAAACTATACAGACAGTAAGAAATCAATTATTGCTAGAATTTCAGAAGGGAGGGAATTTGAATAAAGACAGCACAGGAAGTGGTATAGGCTCATAAAAATATTTTTATGATGCTGTAATAGTGAAAAATGACTATGCCTTTTTCGTTATCAATAGAAATTTATGACACAATGTGAATTACAACAAAAATAGTGAAAAATAATATATGAAAATTAAAAAAATAGGAGGTTGGGGCATCCCAGGAAGAAATGTAAAATGTGACAAAATAATTTACCTGTTTTACAAATGTAGGAAAACATCTCTCTGAAGTGTGTGCGTCAGGGGAGGTGGAGATGCTAACATAAGTAATTTTGATGAGTAGCATATGAAGGAATAAAGGCAAAAGGAACTATTCATAAGCATTATATTCTAGTTCAATGGTCCCCAACCTTTTTGGCATCAGGGACCGGTTTTATGGAAGACAATTTTTCCATGGACTAGGGCAGTGGGGGTGGTGGTTTTGAGATGATTCAAGCACATTACATTTACTATGCAATCAAACCTCTCTGCTAATGATAATCTGTATTTGCTACTGTTCCCCAGCACTAGCATCACTGCCCCAGCTCCACCTCAGATCATCAGTTGATGAAGTTGTTATTTCTTATGTGTGGAATGAATTAACAATTCTGAATCCAATATACACGTACACAGGAAATGAACAATTAAGTAAATGGATGGCTTGTGGCAGGACACAGGTTTCTCATCAGTTGGAATGTGAAGTTACAGATAAGCGAAGTGAGGAGACAGGGATGATCCACGTAGTAATAGATTGCAGTTAGCAACGTCAGTATCAACTCATGCTTAGCTCAATAATGATACAATGGTTTCATATAAAAAAATTGCATAGATAAGTATCAAATATAGGTTGGTATACATACATATATATCTTTGCTTTGCCAGCTGAGCAGGCCTGGGAACAAGGACAATCCAGTAGCAAGAAACACACCTAGTGTTCAGATCTTGAATTTAAATACCATTCTCCTCCAACAGCAACCAGGACGCCTTGAAGAAAAAGCTGATTTTAGGATTAGGGTAGCAAGTACCCAAGATGAGCCTGGAACACCTAGTGTCAGAAAGCAAGAGAGTGCTCAAATGACACACAATGATGGATATATGTCCAAGCGACACAGGAGCCAAGTCAAAGAGCTCCTGAAGAACAAAGCTGGAAAAATTTAAAAAGCAAAACAGAATTTTGGTCTGGTCATCAGAAATGATTACATTAAATTGAATAAAAAATATATATACCCATAGATTCCCTTTTCCAAATGTATATACAAAAGCTGAGAAAATAGTCAATGGAAAGGAAAAGAAAGTGATATTTAAATAATGTTATAATTTTGTCATAGTTTACCATCTTGAAATTTCAAGAACATAGATCTCTTACGTATTTACAAATACTTCATACTAAAGAAAATTTATTTATTTTTGTAACCCAATATTCCTCCAATGCATTTGACCACAGATTTTTTTTTTACATAAGTTCTATTATATTCTCATACAAATAGTGGTTATCAAAATAAGAGATGGTTGGATTTGAAAACACTGTTGTAGAGGATAAGCATCCAGAAAAATACATAAGTTCATGAAAACATCTCAGTTACCAGGAAAATATATGTTAAGTTCATGAAAAGAGTCTAATGACCACACATAAAGGTTTAGAATAACTAGGATAAAGGGGGGAAAAAAATCTTACAAATATAGAGCCAAAAACCAATCAACCAAACAATAATCGGTAAACAAACAAAAAAGTGAAGTAAACAAAAATTACCTTCCAAGGAACCAAACTCATGATAGATCCAGAATTGTTATGTGTACCATTACATTTAGAAGACAAGAGAATAATCCATATTAACAGCTATAGGAAGAACATATTTTGATTGATTTTTTTTTAAATCTAGCAATACGGTGTTCTGTGACTTTCAGCATGTGGCTTTCACATCTGGGACCAAGCAAATGCTCCAATTCTCATTTTTTAGGCATCAGGAAGCATATATCGTTTCTTCCCACTTCCAAAAACTATCTTTTCCCAAATTTATGCTTTCATGTTTTTCAAATGAAATGTACTATAACTTACAGAAAAATTAGTTTAAGGAAAATATTTTCAGTAAAACTCTATAAGGGTGTGTATTTGTAGAAATACAAAGGATGTCAGGAAATGCAGCTTTTTCATTACCATATTCCCCACATCACAAACTTTAGCATCAAGTGGTACTCCAGTATATATTTTTCAATTTTTTGTGCAAAAAATAATGTTTATCATAATCAAATGGAGAAAAGAACTATGATGGATGAACTTTGAAATATCAAAAATAATCTCTTGAAATGATTTTTATCCTATGTGTTTTATATCCACCTGGCTTATCATAGTAAAGTTAAAACCACAAGAATTGTTTAGTGAAGTAAGTAACCACAATATCAACCATACTATCTCAATTTTAGTCTCATTGACCTTTTATGGTATTTTAATACATTGACTCTATGGACCTACATTTTGTCAGACCCTTAGTGGAGTTAAGTATTTAAATAAAAAGTATATGAAGCTGTCCTTTTCTTCAGAGGCTCTCAGAGGTGACAATGTAATTGATGATAATTAAAATACAATATGTAAAATAACATGTTACAAATGTGCTTAGATTTTTATGAGGGCAGAGGAAATCACTACTGTGAAATCTTAACAATATGCATTCAGATACAACAGAACAGCTCTTGGCTTCTGTTCTGTGTAGCAAGCTCCCCTAGGCATTTCTTCTGATGGCAGAATGACAGTTTTACAGAACGATCTGTGTTTTATCAAATTAGGAAGTTCAATCAGTAGATGTCATACTTTGGCCTATGTCTTACATGATAAATGGGGCTTCAACTGGTGGAAGCAGGTGGAAGGGCACTTACATATGAGCGAAATGAAAGAGTCGGGAAAAATAATTGTGTGTTCATGGACTAGCATGTGGTTTTCTCTGTGCAAAGTGTGGTTTTGGTTAGGGAAAGAACAGGATGTAAGACTGTATATAGACAGAGCCAGATTGTGAATGGCCTTGTTCGTTATAACGAGTTTGCTTCCCACTGTGAAGCTATTGACGGGTTTTCAGCAAAAAAAGGCACATGATTAAGGCAAGAGGAAGCATAGAAAATGGGACAATTGCAAGTAGGAAAACATGCTCTTAATTACTATTTTAGTAGTCCATGTAAGATAACCAAGAACTAAAATGACAATGAAAATGAATAGGAGGTCATCGTGTTGAGTGACACTGAGAAAATAATGAAATATAATGAAAAGACTGAAGCTGGATTAAATGGTGACTACTATGGAGGTAAAATTGCTTTAGAATATGGTAGAACATGCAGAAGAACAAACAATTTTGTGGTACATGACAATCAAATGGTTTTAAGAGAAATCGAGATGAGTGGAAAGTTATGTATATGATTTAGAACTGGCGATCTACCTATTTGAATCTCCAGCATAAAGTGAAGAGTTGAGGTCAAGCCATGGGAATATCAGATTATTGTACAGGGAAAGAGAACTTTTAGAAAGTAGAAAAAGCTTTAGGAAATATATTTTGTGGATACTAATTTGTTCCCTCTAAGAACAAGTACCTATATGTATTTTAACAAGGCTTTTCTCTTAATACTCTTGTTTTAACAACTTCATAATTCCTGTGTTTTCACCATTGCAATTGCAATGGAGAAGCTTGCAGTTTGCTAATGCATCTGTTTCCTAAAAGTGCCATAATGAGATGTAAATTTCTCCCAGTTACCGCCCAAGTTATGCTTGCTTATATCAAAGTATGTTTGCTAGCTATTTGGTCCTTCAGTCAATAAATTTAAAATGAGAGGGGACTTAGATGACATCTACATCCCCATCCAAATTTAAAACAAAACATTTACCAAAATATTGGTTTTAGTTATATTTATCTTCACAATTGATAATGGCATGAAAGCTCATACATGATATTTACTTTTCTTTTAAAAAGTATACATTACAGCAGCTATTTTTAAGTATAAGTTTTAAGATCAATTGAAATGGTCAAGAATATCTTCTCTGGTAAGTAAAAGAAAACCTAATAAGTATATTATATATATAGAAGTCTAATGTAGATGGTGCTGCTTATGTTGGTTTCATGGTTCCATAACATTTAAGCAGGTGTCTATTGTTCTTTTAATATTATCACAAGGTCTCAGGATGGCTATTGCCTCTCTTGCCATTCATTCATCTTGAAGAAAAAAACATGGAAGAACTGGAAAACACTGCTCCAGTCATCTTTGTCTCTTTCTATAAAGATATTAATTTTTTTGGAATTATCCTTAGCCAACTTCTGTTCATTACTCATTGATTGGTTTCCATGTGAGTCAAGGAAAACTGAGATAGTGATGTTTGATTTTCTAACTTGCATGGGAGGAAAAAGCTAGAAACAAAAGTGTTGGGAAAGGTTTTGGATAGCAAAGTAAAACTGTCTCAAGAGCAATATAAAACGTGCAAATATTCTGTTAGGTTGTAATTCTAAGTTTTGTTCTAAGTCAGTTTCACAAATCTGACTTACACAAAGTACATAGGATAAATTTTATAAGTATTAAGTATCATTACTAATGTCACTTTTATAGTATTCCATTGTCAATTTATTAGAAGTCAATAATATTTTATGTATTTTTAAACTATAATTTTTATTTTACATGCTAATTTTTATTTCTCATACATACTTGACTTTAAAGAGTTAACCATATACTATTATTTCATTTGAAAGATTTCATAGTACAGTGAGAAGTACGCTGGGCAATGAATCAGGAAACCCATATGTGAATTCTAGATTTTTCACTTACTAGATATGGAAATCTTAGCAAGTCAATAAAGCTCTCTGCACTCATTTACAAAAATAGGATGTTAATGTCTCTGCCTAGCTCAGAGAGTTTCTGTAAAATTAGAAATTATTCTGTACGTGAAACTGTATTGTGAGATGCAAGGTGATTAAAAAAATCAATAATGCTATTTGGGAAAAGAGAATTTCTTTACTTTTTAAAGTTATTAATGAAAATGCATTAACTTTTCAGAGGAAAGAAGATTTTTCTACAGTAAAGTTACATTACTCTGAGTTAAGTTAATACATCATCCTGTATTATTATTAATAGTTAGCACGCATATGCCAGCACTAGCAATTAAAGGAACCTAAACAGATTTAGAATGAATGTAAAAATGATGGTAGGAATGATAGAAATAAAGCCTTCAACATATTTCAGAAACAGCATATCCAGAGTTATATTGTGGTATATGTTATGCTCAGTCTTGGCTTCTAAGAAAACTTAGGTTAGAGGGAATTACATTAAAATTTAATCAGTAAAGATGTATAATAGCTTAATATATATTTTCCCTGGGATTGTCATAATTTTGAGTTTCTCATACCAGAATCAAAGTATCCTGTTAAATAATTGAAAATATTTTAATGTGAATTTTAATAAAATATTTTGTTAAACTTTGACATTATAAAAGGATAATATGTGCTTTTAAAGCATATTAGCATACATTTAAAAGCAGGTTTATTTTCTTATTGGGTTACAAACTTGTTAGAGTCTATGAATTAAAGTACTACAAGTACTACAAGAATCATTTATGACAAGCTACTAATAAAACTAGTATGTAACCTGTGAAAGCTCAAATTGAACATCTAAGACTGCTGTTCAACTACTGTATAAGTAAATTTCTTCCTAAATCATTCAATTTGAATTTGGAAAGTATCCTTATGTTTATCAAAATATTTTTAAACAAATAAAATAACTATATATGTAAGTCATTATATTAAAGTGGAAAACTGATAATATTGCTAAGTGATAAATTATTTGAGCCACTACATAAAGGTTCTGTATTAAAAATAGTATCCTGATTTTTTATAGCAAAAAAAAATTATAATCTTTTAAATCCCTTAGGAAGGCATCAAGCTGGAAATTCACAAATCATTTCTCATGAAGTATAAAACAGTAACTTTCTTTCAATAGGAGAATGGATCAATATTTCTTTATAAATACTGCACACAGTAGACAAATGGCTTGCATTAGGGCTATGTTATGTACAAAAGAAATACTGTACCTTGAAGTACCAGAACCACATTCAGGTGGAGGGAAGCTCACAAAAGAGAGGAACCTACTGTTGCTGCTTAAGTGTATTTCTCTGATAAAAGTAAGATCACTCTCCTCTTGACCTTTTTGCTTTGTATTTTAGCAGTAGGATAAACCTCTAATCCCAATTGATTTCTTTGGAAAGAGAAGATTTATATAACAAAGAAAGGCAAATGCTTGAAAATTACCAAAGAAATGTAATGGTACAAATGTATCATCATTGTCAGATAGAAGTCTGTATTCTGGCTCACCTTTGTATGAAATGTATAAAAACTTTTTATAGCTTTTATTAATACCACTATGACTACCTGATGCTTATTTCATAATAATTTATATGTGCATATAACTTTATGGAAATTTGCTTTTTAACACATTGACTGCCACACTAGAAAATATTTTTTCCCCTTGGGGCCATAATGTTTTTTTATGAAAATAGAATAAAAATTTTGAAAACAAAACAATCCTTTCTAATTTAATGAAAACTGTGTCATTTTTTATTGTTTTCTGTGTGTGAGTTATATGCAACTTAAAAAATAGTTCACACAGCTCCTAAGGTGAAGAGACGTGTGTGTTGCACATGCTTCATGGGACTCCGAGCTCAAAACTAGCCTGAGTTAAATACAACTCACAAGGCAGTTAATGTGCTAAAAATTGGATATGGTACAGATATCTAGGTAATGAACAGACATCATAAGCTCTTGGAGTTACACCATAACACTTTTTTTTTCCCTCAAAAGGAGAAATCACATATGAAATACTGAATTTTCATTCCTTTTATAGATTTTTAGATGTGTAATGGGAAGAATGAACTTGTTTCTCTGGTATCTGGGGCTGCAGCTCAAAGTAATATTAATATATGTAAATGTATTTGAAGACTGATTCTATTTTAACATTAATGTAACTACCTTAAATAATACA
>RJWJ010048293.1:0-10464 GCA_004363605.1 Indri indri | reverse complement strand
TATCACCAATGCCATGCTTAGAATCAGACAGAATAAGCAGCAATTTCCTTTAGAAGGAATTCTAAAGCTAAGCTTGTTTCATTTGGATTTGGGTTCATGATTCATAACTGTGTTTAACCCATTCTATGTTTGGCAATGTGACTGGGATGAGAACAATTGGAGGCACGCAGATCCTTTGTGATCACTCTGGTTAAGTTATTCCTGAACTTCTGAAGACCTAGCACATAGCAGGTTAGGAGTTTAAAGCAAAAGATGGCATTCATTCATTCCTTCCTTCATTCATTCAGTGAATTTTTAATGAAGGTTTATAGGACAAAACATAGTTCTAGATTCCATAAAGGATGTAAAGATGAAACAAATGAGCATCCTGTTCCCAAGGACGGTGAGGAACTTAGAGCCAGGAAGGACCATAAGCCATCCATAAAAATAATAGTACAAGTTGTTTTATGCCATAAAAAAAATATGTTTATTTACGACCTATGATGTGTCAGGCAAGGTGTTCTGTCATCTTGCATATGACATCTCATCTAATCCTTGCAACAACCTGTGAGGTGGATTTTAGTAGAAATGGGAAAAAATCATTAGTAGCCAAGGATACATTATTAGGGAAGACAGGTGCAAAGTGATTCAGTTTGCACAGTGTGGGCACATGAAGAAGAGTGGAAAATAAGTCCGGAAAGGTAAGTTGGATGCCAGTCAAAAGGGTTTGGGTTTTGTTCCTTGGTAAAAAGGGGACTCATTTTTGTGTTTTGAAAGGAGTCTTGAGTGGTTGGCTATGCTGTAGAGACCTACACCTGGAAGCCTGTAAAGACCACACAGGCAAAGGACATGAACTTGATGAGTCTGGTGAGCCTTTCCTGGATTTCTGCATCTAAACAAAAACTAAGGAGGGAATGTTGTCCTTGTGCCTGCACAGCTTTGGGGATGGGGTAACAAAAATCATGTTTTCTGTTACTCCACAGGGCAGAGGAGAAAGAGTGTAAATGGTGGACAATCAATGCTTTAGATATAGAAAGAAAAAATAGCTTTGCAGTTAAATAGACCTTGGTTTCAATCCCAGTTCTGGGTGTTCTAGAGCAATTTACTTACACAACCTTGCTGAGCCTTTGGCTCCTTACGTTAAAATGGTGCTAATAACACTCACCTCACAGGATGTTTGTGAGGATAAAATGAGACCCAGGACAGTGGTCTTTGGGGGAAAAAGTCAGTAAAGCAAGATCCAGTTTGACAGGAGAGAGATCTTTAGTGGTGGGCTGCTTTCTTAGCTTGCGAGCTCCTTGTTGCCAGATATGACAAAGCAGGGGCTGGAAGCTACCTGCCAGGAATGCTGTAGAAGGTGTTCTTGCATCCTAAATAGGTGCTTGCATCAGATGACCTTTAGGGTCAATTTCAACTTCTACTTTTGTTATTCTCTGCAGGTTTTCTACTACTTCACAGTGTCTCTTCCCCCCCATTCTCCAATAGTAACAGTATCTGGCAAAGCTCATAGGTACCAAAGGTAAGGCTGATTGTAGGAATAACTAGGCAGAAAATAGAGATCTAGACCTACAGCGCTAATTAGTGTTGAAACCACAGGTGTTGTAAATGTGCATTTCCATTAAGCCAGCTTGGATCCAGGATAGTGGGTAAGTTCTGGGTACCTGCTCTTCAGGCATCTTGTCTTGCTTCTGCTGCCATATCCTGATTCTTTGGAGTTTCCCCAAGATACCCAAAGCCAGTGGTTTCGATACGTTTATTTAAGTGTTTGATTCTCTTAAAAAATAAAGTATTGTGGTGGAGCCTAAATGTAGAACAAATAAGAGCTGTAACTCTGGTGAAAGGGAGGGGTGAAGGAGCCTGAAATCTCACCCACTGGTTCCTTCCTCACCCACTCTGTGTGACTCTTGGTTTGCACACTACTGCTCCAGATCTGGCCAGCCTGTTTTCAGTTTTCCTCTTGAGCCTTTTGTTTTCTGGACTCTGGTGGCAGCTGTTATCACTCCAGCTGCAGAGGGATGGGAGGCAACTTCCTGTTATTCTATCCTGCCATCCCTGTGGGGGTGCGACAGTCCCTCCCCCATCTCCTGTGGCTGGCTGTAGTTTTTGGAAGAATGTGAGCTTGGATGCGGCTCGCCTGTGACCGGAGGAATGGCTGGTAGCCACACAGCCACTGTTTGAAGGCATGTGGCAGCAAGGCAGGCAACAGACACTGACAGTGTTGAGTTGTTGATCCAGAAGTTCTCCAAGACAGGTAGAGGTAGTTGAATGAATGGTAGGTAGGGGAAGGGAAGGGCTCTGGCCAAAGCACAAAAAGAGAGAGAGAAAAAAAGAACAAGAAGAGATAGTTGAAATTTTTGGCTGAGGCATTATTTGGGGGTTGAGTGCATTTAAGGAATGGAAGGGGAACAGAAGTGACATGATGATCCATTTTCTGGCACCCCATGTTTTTATTGAGCCCTTTGCTTGAGTTGGGTGTGAAAAATACAAAGAGGTATTAAGCATAAAACTTGCTCTTTAGAGTTTGGGAAGTCAGGAAAAGTATTTAACTGGACACAAATAACCCATGTTTCCACATCTGTACAGTCTCAATAATCCTTACAACAACCTTTGACGTAGGTATTGTCAGTCTCATTTTAGGGAAGGAGGGAGCTAGGATTATGCGGATGGACATTTTAGTGACTTGACCAGAGTTGGGCCAAGAACCCCAAGTCCTTTTTCTGTCTGCTGTAGCACACAGCTAAGTCTTGGCAGAGGATGAGGACTTAAATTTAATTAGGCTTCGAGAGAAGGGTGGGACTTAACACGCAGAAGAGTGGGGATTCCAGTTGGGCCGAAAGGTGAGAGCCAAGAGATCAGTCAGTAGACCTGTTTGACTACAGCAAAGGGGTTCCCAGGACTGAAGTGAGAGATAAGGTGGGAAAGGTAAATAGCCAGATTAGAAAGAGTTTTAAACAGCTAGCTAAGAATTGCAGGGAAAGGGGGACCTGATTTAGAGGGGAAGATGTTGGTGACAAAACCAAATGTTTTAGAAAACTCATCTGGTAGTGGTGCAGAGAAAGAAACAGAGCTGGGGGAAACTGGAGTCAGAAATACAAGTTAGGAGTTTGGAACAGTGTAGGTGTGACAAGTAACCACGACAGTAATAATATAAAGCAGGTCTGTGAGAGCAGTGGCCCGAGCCTGTGGGTTTTTTTGGAGCATTATGGTGTTCGAAAGAGTGTAGGTCATGGACACTCAATACTTTGGACATAGAAAGAGAAAAATGGCTTTGGAGTCAAATAGACCTTGGTTTTAATCCCAGTTCGGGGTGATCTGGAGTAATTTACTTGAGCCTTTGATTCCTTATGTTAAAATCGGGCTAATAACAGTCAATTTACAGGATGGTTGTGAGGATTAAACGAGACACAATGCTGAACTCTGTGCATCCCTCTACAGTTTTTGGCAGAACAATGAAATGTATGACATGTTATAAATCAAAAGCAAACAATAAAAACCAACAGAAAGCTAATGATCAATTCATTGTATTTCTAGAAGATGCTGGTTAATATGCTACCTATATCTCATATAAATAAACCTGCCTTTCACCATTTAGTTCTGCCTTGGACTAGATATCGGGTAAATTGAAAGAACCGTCTTCTGAGACTCTTTCTCTTCTGTCAGCCAAAGGGATTATACAGCAAAATATCTGTCAAGGGTAAATGTTAGTTAATTTTTAATCGATAGCTCAACCACTGCAATTGGTTCTATTCAACAGTAATTATTCTCATGTGGTTTGTTGAACTCAGCTGTGAGGTCTCCCCCACCCTCTTTCAGTTTTGCTTTAAAACAGCTGCCTTAAGGTCTTTAAAAAGGTAAATAGTAATTTTTCTTGCTCCAGAGATTCCATTTTATCTGCCTGGGAAACTTGTGTGATGTGGTTTTCATCGCTAAAAGCAAAAGCAGCCACATGGGTGATAACGCCACCAGTTAACAATTCAGAGCTGGGTCTCCGTTTCTAGGATTCTCTTCCAAATCTTTCCGAAGTGCTTTGGAAGTTCTCAATTCCCTAACCTAAGGGAACACCCGGCAGTCCCAGGATGAAAGGGCAGAAGGGTGAGCTGACGTTTTCCTTTATTTGCGTGGCTTTAAAGCTAGCCATTTTCTTCACCACGCGCCGCCGGCTCGGACTCGCCGGTGACACAGAGGCAATTGTTTCTCATTAAAAAGGGGGGGTCTGGGGAGTTAGTTTCATTTCTGATCCGGATTATATAGTAAATACACCAGGAAAAGTTTTAAAAACCCGGTCCGCTAGGCTCTCTCCCATCGCGTTATCTCCTCTCTTTACAGATAGCAGGAAAGGCAGCATTTTTTTCCAACAACACCCACTTCCAGCCCTAGGCTCGCTCAGCGAGGAATGTATAAAATTAGTTGACTCCTCTGAGTGACTTGCGCGGGGCCCAATCCGCGGGCGCACGGGCGCCGCCGCCCCCGCCCCCGTGCTGACTCTCTTTGGCTAATTCCTGCAGGGAGGGAGGAGAGAAGGCGACGGTGGGAGGGGGAGGTACCTGGAACTGGGAGTGATGTCAGCTCCCAGCGCGGTGCCTGCCCGGATTCCTGACATGGTGTAGGGCAGGCAGGGTGGGGAAGGCACCGGAGAGGACCCGAGCGCGGAGAGCCTGCGGCGGGGCCGGAGTGCCGGGGCTTTGAACTCCGAGGGAGGCAGGACCAGAACTTTTGGAACTAGCGCCGGGGGCTCTCCACCCCCCAGGTAAGGGCGTTTGCTCCGCTCGGAGACGGGAGGGTAGTGGCACCGTTGTGTGGCTGCAGCTGGGGGTTGGCTGCTCCTCCTCTTCCCCGGGTGGATTTCCTTTCCCAACTCTCCCCCGTTTCCCAGTGGGAACGGGCACTTTTTTGGGGGGTAGGTAGGGGTAGGGCTTAACTCCTGGGGCTGCAAACTGGATTATGTGTGAAAACTACCTCCAGGATTATTGCGCATGTAAGGTCTGTGCCCTTAGACCCCCACACCCTAGCCTCCCAGTAATACTTGAGAACCTCAACCAGAGGGGTGTGTATGTGTGTGTGTGTTGGGAGGATGCTTTTAAAGTGCCACAAAAATTTTATGAATCATCGACTCAAAAATTATGCTCTTTGAAAAAAAAAAAGTTCTATATTTTAAAAGCACCCCTGTGGCCTATTATATATTAAGTAAAATAATATCAACGTTATTCTCATATCAACGTCAAATATCCTTTTGTATAGTCCAGTCAGGATGTGAGAAATTCAATAGGGGTGTATTAATTATGAGCTTCTGGGAAAACTGGTCTCTTGGGGGCACACTTCTAAAACGCCAGCTCTTATTCACTGTTATATTTTAACCGAGGAGGATCCCTTTAGTGATCTGGAGGGGTTAGGTTAGGAAGGCTGCGGGAGTCTTGAGATCTGTTTCCTGTGGCTGCTTGAGGGGCTGGTAGTTGCGTTTTCAGGGATGATTTTTAGACAAGGGAGTTTTAACAGGGAAATGTGATGGAAGGCGTGGCATGCTAACTCTTAATTACAGGGACGTGAATTTTTCAACATGTGGGACCAAAACAAATCTTTGCTTTCAATAAGAACTGCAAAGAGCAACAGAAAGAGAACTTAAACGTCCACGTTTGGTATTTAGAGAAAGCAATTGCCTGTTGGGAGGATGAGAAGTGGAAGAATATAATTCTGATTTGTTTATTTCCTGTTTCAAACCCTTTCTTTTCCCTGTTTGGGGATTTTGTGTGCACCCAGGTCACTAACTGGGTGACTTTCTGGGGGGAAAAAAATTAACTCCATACACTGATTCAGAACTCTTGCTTATCAGTGCTTTAAGGCTTTTTGGGGGGTTGGGAGGAACAGAAAAAAATGTATGAGCTGAGACTCCTGACTCAAGTTTCCCCTTTCTTTCACCTCGCAGTTGCTTCTCAGCAGTGAGGATCCTTCTTTTGGCAGGTCTGGAGGAAATGCCAGTGGACTACATTGTGAGTCAAAATCCACATCCCAGACCTGAATGAAAGGGCATTTCCAGGAGACGGGGAAAGAAAGAAGCCACAGCATTACATATAATAAACCCAAGCCAGGAAATGTGGTAGAGGACTTTATAGATGGGGTTATCTATCTTTCTAGCCAGATGAGAATTATGTTTCAGAGCTAGAAAGAAGTTTTTGTTTTGCAGTTGCTCATTTAACACCTGGGTGTGTATTGTTCTTAGCTCCTGAAAATAATTAACTAACACAGGGTGGATAAAGAGCAGGCTTTTTGAAAAGGGAGAATGTGCTGTACTGGAAAGACCAGAACATTTTAATTTTGGTTTGTGTTTTGGACTAAGAAACAGAAATTGCAAATGGCTCTGCAATAATGGTGAACAAGTCTTTTTTGTTTATGTTCTATGGGAAGTAAGTAAAACATACTGTATTTTCCAGTGTACTTTTCGGTAAGAAAGAGATTTGGAATTCCTGTGGGCTAATTCCCAGGCTTGCTGTGGCCTAAGCTGATAGTGTTCATACTGCAATTTGTAATACCAAAAGATGGAGTTGCAAAAACCAGACAGTTAAGCAAAGTATCTTTGGGGTGTTATCCTGATGTCCAGATTCAGATTTGGACTTTATTTCCAAGAAACTAGTTCTGGCTTAGGGACTTGAATGTATCAAAGCTTTAAATTTAATTCACAGTTTAAGTAATACAGTAATTTTACATATTTAATTTGAACGAATATTTCTCTTGGTCCATGCTTATGAGGCAGATGTGGTATAATAAAACATGATACTTTTAAAGAACAACACTTAAGATATTTGGGTTATTGAGAAAAGTGGGATCAGGTTTTGGTTAAATTCTTTTTGACCAACAACTATCATATTTTCAATGGCTACTTTAAAAATTAGAGTCATCTGGCCTTACTGGATAAATGTTAACTTGAAATCTAGGACACACTGTGTAGTTCCAGATCAATAGTACCTGGTTTCAAAGGCATCATAGACTTTTTTTTGGGAACAAATTAATCTAGGAAGAGTTAGTTAAGTTTATGTAGTATTTTTGTCACTCGCTGTACCAGTAAGACATGAATCAGATCAAGGTCATTTTTCTGTCCATTAGCTGACCTTTCTTAAAACCTGTCTTTCATATTCATATTTTTGTAAGTTGATTTAGATATTGATAATTTGTTACGTTAAAATTAACTTTTTGGGCTTTTTGTCTCCCATATTTAAAAGTACCTATATCCCAAACAGCACAATTGTCAAACTGAAAGAAGACTTCATTCAGCATTCTGTCTTTACAAAGATGTTATTACATGTTTCTGGCCTGGTTCGAATTACCTTTTCAAAACAGTGAATGAAGGAGTGAATTAACGAATGCCTATCCATTCATTTTTGGGTCTGTGTCTTGATTCTTTATTAAAGAAATGTCACTTCAAGGTAAAAACATAGGCAGGAAGTATTGCATAATGAGTTTCATTTCCAGAGATTTCCCTGGAAAGTCATATTAGTTCTGAAATTAAGAAAAAAAAAAATCACAGTTGAGCAACTAATTGTGAAATCTTTCAGGGAGCCATAATTATTGTTTTTGTTTTTGTCAAACAGATGGATTTAAAGATGAGATTCAGAGCTATTAA
Source organism: Indri indri (assembly GCA_004363605.1). Taxonomy (NCBI): domain Eukaryota; kingdom Metazoa; phylum Chordata; class Mammalia; order Primates; family Indriidae; genus Indri; species Indri indri. The sequence goes on along the minus strand of RJWJ010048293.1, from coordinate 2,873 downwards.
AGTTACCACCACATTTTGATACAGGGTGTTGTTTGGGACTAAAGAGAACAAAGTGTCTGTCCCCTGGCTAGCATTTCCGTTTGGCTAAAGGTTGATAATTGCACAATGAAATCAGCCATCAAATTGTCTAAAAACTGACACTGTCCAAAAATTGCTCAGGGCTTGTGTAGTGCCCTGCATCTGTAGTGTGTTTTCTCACTTGTTTCTTAAATTCATTGCTGTGCATGTCAGAACCTTCTTTCTAGTAAAAAATTCTACAGCTTTTGTCCCATATGTCACCACCACAAAAACTGATGCTTTATTAAATGGAGTTCGTGGCTTTAAAAAACTAAAGTGAATTAACCCACCCCATAAAATACAAAGAATCTTCTATTTCTTTTACACTCTTCATTTGAAATATAATAATTATGCTTAATAGTTTGGCGTTAGATGATGTTTCAAAAAGCCAAATGGTGAGAGCTTCGTTACTTTTTTTGCTCCCCACTTTGAAGGAGCTAAAACACCGAACAACTGGATTTTAGATTTAAAAAAAAAAAAAAAAGACCTTCCAGGAGTTTTAAGTTTGCACACTTGTTAATTTTGGGGAGGAGCAGAGGGTCCGAGTTAAATGTGTAGTGGTCTATACTCGTTGAAGAATTTCTATTTCTGAAATGGGAATTTGGACTCTGAGTGGTTCAGGTGGGTTTGTTGTCACAGTTTGTGAGAGAACTTTGATTATGTGTCTCCCTGGAACTTGATGTGACTCACATTTTGACTGGCCCACATGCAACATCCTTGTTTTTGTTGGCAAGTGTAATGAATTCAGAGTAAAGATCATTTAGTGGTTTCTGTACAGTGCTACAACTAAAAATGCCCATAACTGAAGGAATTGTACAAACTCAGATTGCACTGAGTATCAGTCATTCTGGCGAAGGGTCATGTCTCAGATATGGATCATGCAGGGGGAAGATCAAGTACTGTAATGTTTGGGGCTGGCTCTAGATCTTATGCACACCCTGTGGACTCCAGAGTAGGTCTGGGTATTTTTACCTCCTTTAATATAGGGAAGTCAAACATTTGACATAAAAACAGAATGCAAGTTCTGGAGAGCAGGTGTGCTCATTCTGTGTGTGTGTGTGTGTGTGTGTGTGTGTGTGTGTCTGTCTGTCTGTCTGTCTGTCTGTGTTAACAGGGCAAACCTAATTTGACCTGGTGAAAGAAAGACTAAAAAGAGGCTATTTTCAGTGGCAATTCTATTTCTAAAGAAGTAGTTATCTTTTTTTTAAACAAAAATTTGAACTCTCAAGAAGTGGCCAAATTTTTTAGGCAAGCAAGGTGGTTCTTGGAAAGAACTAGCTAGGCCTATTGGAAAGAGTACGAACTGTTTCACAGTATGAATGTGATACTGTACCATAGAATTACATAGAAGCTAATACTGTATCATGTCGTAAATGTGCCTGTTATCTTCAATTTCTGTGCCTAGGATCCAGCTCACTGAGGCCCTCTTGCTTGCACTTTGTCACTCTTCTCTCCATCTGTGATACTTTGCACAGATGTTATCACCACAGAGCTTTTTGAGGAAAGTTTATTATATTTATTTGGAAGACAGTTAAAAACAAGGATGAAACTCTATGGCCTACTTTCTTCATCTGATAACTTGACAGTGTGGCTGCAGTTGCATAAATGATGTCCCTACAACCAGTATCTTTTTGTAAAGACACTGATTCTTATTCCAACACATAGTAGAGAATTTTATTTTGTTTGAATTGGAATTTGAACACACTCTATTTTTTTTTTTTTTTTTTATGATTGATGGAAGAGTCAAATGAGCTTACAGATTCTCCTCTAAATTAACCTTGGGAAGTGAGAGGGAGGACGGGAAACAGTGACAGCTCAGAGGAAACACTCTGGTTGAACCTGCGAATCCGCCAGGACCATTTGTGTGAAGTCACCTGGGTCTCAGTGTTTTTCCTCTGGATCAGCTGCCTGGATGCTTTTGTCAAACTTTCAGGTTCTTCCATCTTCCACTTCTATCTATATGTGACTTTGCACGGCCGAGAAAACGACTAAGCACAGGATTAAGTTTCTGGTATTGCTTTTCTCTACTCAGAGTACTTTGATGCTCAAGGATGACTTGCACTCCACATCACCCAATATCCATCCCACCTGCTACTTTTTTTTTTACAGCTGAACCCATTGTGTTTAATTTACCACCATGGCCAGTTAAAAGTGCTTGATTTCCCCAAATCCCTTGCAGCTGGGGGTGTCTGAGTGCGGTAGTCCTGGCTAATGAGAAGTAAGTAGCTGGACAGCCTCTATGAGCTTGCCTGGAAGGCCGTCGCTTCTGTGTAGTGCTTCTTTCTCCCTGGAGAAAGTGGACCAGCCATCTTGTGACCAAAGACAAGAAGCTTGAAGGTTAAGGGTGATTGCATAGAAAGTTGGAAAGAGACGGGGAAGCTGACGGCATTTCGGAACTGCTGTACCAGACCTTGTCCTCCCATTTCTTGGCTTCATGTGAGAAACATGAAGTAAAAATAAAATTTCGTTAAACCACAGAAGTTGGATCTGTTACTTGCAGCCAAATGTGATCTTAACTGAATCTAAATTAAAAAAAAAATCATAGTTCATCTTTTATGCAAGAATTAAAAGGCATTATTCTTTTTTTTTTTTTGAGACAGAGTCTCACTCTCACCTGGGGGCGAGTGCCGTGGCGTCAGCCTAGCTCACAGCAACCTCAAACTCCTGGGCTCAAGCAATCCTACTGTCTCAGCCTCCCGAGTAGCTGGGACTACAGGCATGCGCCACCATGCCCGGCTAATTTTTTTCTATATATATTTTTAGCTGTCCAATTAATTTCTTTCTATTTTTGGTAGAGACGGGGTCTCGCTCTTGCT
>RJWJ010048292.1:0-10650 GCA_004363605.1 Indri indri | reverse complement strand
TGGGATAGGCCAGGGAATTTCATGATATGTCACTTTGATGGGGACAATTGCTTTCACACCAAGCTGCTAAGGCAGACAGAGTAACAAAAGAAAGATGAAAAATTGATAAGAATGGTTTTCTTAATTAGGAATAAGAGTACAATTGAGATTTGGGGCAAATAAAAATTAGAGGGAAAGCTCAGCAAGCCACATTTTGTCTTTTCCTTCTCCTGTTGGATTCCCCATTTGTAGTGTAGAGAGCAATGGTTATAACCCTACGGGATGACTCTAAAAATGCTTATATAGCTTGGAAATTATTCTTCCACATGCCCACTAGGAGAGGAACTGTATCAGGGTAGAGTTGGCATCTGCCAGTTGAGGATTAGACGTGTGCTCTGTGTTCATATGCTCTACAAATCTAGTACCCTTCTATACAAGGAGCCTGGGGTGTTCTGACAAATATACTGGTTTCCTGTTTCCACAGTAACTATCTGCTTTGAACCACTTTGTTGGATGGCAAATAGGCACCCAACTTACCCCCTCTACCTCAGTTCCTCCTAGGGGCCATAGCTTGCCCTTGTGTTCAGGCAGATCTCTGCTTCTCCTAGATGAGGCTTCCCTAGCACCTAATTTTATTTGCCCTGATTCTTAAAGTGTTGTCTTCATACTCTGTATCTGAGTGACCAAGGGAATTTATTAAAATGCAGATTGTCTGGGCTCTGAGTCTAGAATGGGGTCTAGGAATCTGCCCTTTTCACAAGCTCCTGAAATGGTTCTTAGGCACCTTGAATTTGAAAGACTCTATTCATGACTAAAATGCAAAACTGAGTCAGAAAATTCTCATAATAGCTCACCAGTATTCAGCAATGGGGTACACCACTTTGAGTTTGTATGACTCATTTTACTTACCTGTAAGAAGCAATAGGCTTATATGATGGTTGCTATGAATCTAATGTGAATACCTTATATGCTGAGTTAGGTTAGGCTGCAGCACACCCTTTCCCTTTCACCACTTCTCTATTTCCCTTTCTATACTGCTCCCTAGCCCAGTAGTTCTCAAAGGGTAGCCCTGGGACTGGCAACATCATTATTATCTGTGAACTTATTAGTAATGCAAATTCTTAGCCTCCGCACCCCAAGTTCTACTGAGCCAGGAACTCTGGGAGTACAGCACAGTCTTCCAGATGATCCAGATGCATGCTGAAGTTGGAGAACCACTTATCTCTTCAATTTCCTTCCTTCCCATCTCGGTTACCTTTTCATAGGAAATAATGAAATATGTTAAATTAAGTCACACTGAGTTTGTTACAGACATTTGTATTTCAGTGCAAAATTTTGGTAAATGAGTAAATGCTAAACCCATATAAATTAAGTAGTATTGGAAAAATTTATGTTATTATAGCTCCTTGAAGGGAAGTTAAACTTATCTTTGAAGGAAAAAAAAAATAGGTTATAGGGTCACGAGGAGGTAGAGCAATCTTCACGAAAGCTGTCTTTCTACCTCATCAATCTACCATGTTACCTAAATTTTTCCAACATGTAGGATTAAGGAGTCATCTCGAGAAGTCCCTAGTGAGATGATATGATACTTATGGTGGGTAGAATAACTGTACATCAGCATGGATTAGTTTATCCTTTAGATTTTACCCTAAGAGAAGAGACCTAGGAGGGGATGATGTAGGACAGGTGTGTTCTGATGGATCTACTATATAGGAACAGATTTTGAAAATGGGATACCTTCAGGTGTAGATCAAGTATCAAATGTGTAACTGTTTGACGACATGCTCAACCAATCTTCTCATTAAAATAAGTTTAGATTTGTACCTGTACTAAGAGGAAAGCTGATTGTTGTTTTACCTTATTTAAAAGACAGTAAAGAAGTACTAAGTTTACTCTGAAATTTATAAGAATGCATATTTCAGCTCGATGCAAGAAAACTTTTCTAAGAACTAAAGTTGTCTCTCCACAAAACTCAAGTAGCATAACATAGGTATTAAGAGCACATACTTTGGAAGTAAATGGGTCTGAGTTCATATTTTGTAACACTTATTAGTTGTTTGACCTTGAACAAAATAGCAAATGCTCTAAACTTCAGTTTTCTCAAAAAAAAAAAGACAATAATAGTGTCTTTTTCATGAGGTTATTGTGATGATTAAATAGGATAATTGTGAGGTACTTAGCACAGTACCCAGCACAAATGAGCACTTAGTAAACAGTAGCTTTTATTTTCATAGTTTCCAGCAAAGGCTGAATCACCACCTTGCAGAGATGCTATGGAAAGTGGGATGAAATAACTGCTAATGTCTATTTCGAATCTACAAATCTTAGACCCTAAAATCTCACCCAAAGAAATTTTAAGATGTATTTTGGCTAGCTTATTTTTTAGGAATCTATAAAACAAATCCTAAATACTCTCTTCAACGATAACTTGTTTTCCACTGTGAAAGTCTTCCACATTTATACTACACTTTCTTTGATGATATCTTCATCTCTCACAGTAAAAATCAGCTACATGCATCCACAGTCACATAAAATTTATCTGCATCACTTATGTTGAACCCCATGAAGCTTATGGAACACTGCCTGGGCTGGCCTCAAAGGCTATGTGGTCTCTGAAAAAGAATGACATTTTTTCTCCTAGTTTGTTTCAATATAGTTTTCAGAGTATAGCTTTTTACTTCCCTCAGTTAGGAGACGGATAAAAGTTTTTATCAACCTGACAAGTTATTTTCTGCCATTATTCAAGGCATTTGACATTTGGAGGGTTTTGCTGTGTACATTCTTTGACGGAGTTTGAAAACATCCCGTAAGAATCAGCAATGTTCTGAAAACTCTTAAAGAAGAGCTTTTCTCTGCTGTCCTCAGAAAATGTGATTTTAAATGTAGAGTAAAAGGGTAAAAGTCTTTTTAAAAAGTGGGAAAAACATTTTCCTTTTATCTCGTAAACAAAGAATGTACTTTCCAAATGAAACCGAATCTAAAACTTTAATACAAATTTAAACTATTTCAGTACCTTTGATTATAAATTTCATATCTTGATTATCATTCCTGTGGAAATTTTTGAAAAACTGGTGTTGAAATAAAAGCAGAAATGCAACTTCAGAAAGTGAATCCTTTGTATTTATCACTTGTTACAATCCTTCTTAATTTAATTCCTGGCCAAATAGATGTATCATTAAGGATTTATTTATGTTTATAAATGTGACCACATTTGCTTTCACACTGGGTGAGTGCTCTTTGGGAACCTAGAATGCCAATAGAGTGGATTTCAGCCAGAGATTTATGGAGTCAGTGATCCTGGGTCCACAGCAACAGTCTAATTAATGAATCAGGCAGGAGTTAGTGGGCATTCAGTCAGTGTCAATGACTTTGGAGGCAATACATTTATGAGAATCAATAATCATAACTCAGGCTGGGACTCTGGTTTGAAATCTGCATAGTTTGTTTATTATCAACCCACTCTGGTAAGGAAAATAGAGCTACTGCATGTTCTGGTTCATGTAATTATGTATCAGTATCAGAAATTCCTCACTACATGCATATTTACATAACATTCCAGGTATTATGGAGTCAGGGGGGAAAAATAACTTGAACTTAAAACGAAAAACCTTGGGCAGAAATATTCTTCTTCCACTTATTAGCTGTATGATTTTAGACAACATTCTAAGCTTAGTAGCTATGACTTACATTGGACTTAATTTGTAGCAGTGACTCTTATAAGATTGTTATATGCAATATTTTTATGATGCTTTCATTGTACCAATTTTACAGAAAATGGGAGCAAAACACATAGAATTGAAGTAACTTATCCAAGGTCACATAGCTTGTGTGAGAGGCAGCTGAGATTCAAATCATGACAATCAGGTTCCAAAGTTCATGTTCTTAACAATCACATATATTGTTTTAACTTTCTCATTTATATATTACACAAAGAGGATAAAAACACTTCTGATACCAACAGTCTATGATTATTGTTAGTCCCAAATATAATAATGTGATGATTCCTAATACATAATAATATTAACTCATATTAAACATAAAATAACATATAATTATGTAAGAGATGGAGAATAAATAGCTATTTGTTATCATTAATATCAGGTGTTCCAACTATAATTATTCTATCATCTCTGAAAGTTAGGATTTATATATAGCATTAATCCCATTTTACAGATGAGGGAAATAAAATTCAAAGAGATAAATTCATTTGCCAAATATTCTATAGTTAGGAAGTGGTAGGGCTGAGATTCAACTATACATCTTCCTGACTCTAAAATTAAAATTATTTTTAGTCTATCATACTGATTTTAATAATCATAAATAACATTTTAGCCTTTAGAAGTTTAAATTCTAAAATTACCCTGTAGAACTTTTACTTGTTGAATGTTCATATGGTTTTGGAAAAAATATATGGTAAATGTCTAAAATATATTGATATAATTAGGAGTAATGGAAACATCCTTTTTCTCCCTCTGTAGTGTCTGAAATCTCTTCAGAAATAATAGATTGATTTCCAATTTATAACATTCTAAAATATATAGCTTAATTCAACTGAAAGCTCAAATTAGTTTTTTGGCAATTATTGAAAATAATATAATGCACACATGAAATGTCCTCTCCATAAAGTCAATAATTGATTTCTGCAATTATGTATAAATAATGGTTGGATTACAAAACCCTTATCATTTACATTAAGTTATCTTGGAAGAATCTTTACACTGTTGATGATCCATGCACAAGACAGGACTCTCTTGGTAACTGCAAATATGTGTGTAGGTAAAAACTCTAGTATGTTATAGGCAGAGAGAAAAAAATCCAGATTTGCTATAAAATCAAAATCCAACGTAACATCTTAAATCAATTGAAATCTGGTTCTTCATGGGGCCATAATTTCAAATGATGTCGAAAGAGTTAGAGGTAATGGATATTTGATATGCATATACTGCAGCAGTTATATTTTCATAAGGTCAATTGGAGTCATATGGATAGTTTAACACAAGATGGCTCTTTTAATACCATTAAATATCCCACTTGACTCGAAAGTCCTCAAATCAAGTCTTAAATCAGATGACCATTTAAAAGCAGATATCTAAGGCCGAAGGGTCATGAGAATCTGCTCTATTTTACTTACCAGATTAATGATAACAAACTGGGACTTTGATTGAAGTAGAAATAATAGGATAAGACCAGCCAAGGTAGACCAAACCAATAGTTATATATGTTTATGTCTATAACATATAAAGACATGGCAGAGCTGTCAATTAAATCTAGGAACATCAAGGTGGGGCATATTAAAGTAAGTTTAAAATGGCATTAGAACCTAGATGTAAAAGTAGCCCAGGACTTACCATTTTTTCTCATTGGGTTTCTGAAGGAAAAACATGCCCAGAAAAAGGAAAATTACCATTTTACTATGAGTGAACTTTTGCCTTGAATCATCTGTAATTCTCTAATGGACTGGCCAGAGAGAATGAAGAAGATTACTAAACAAAGTAAGTCCAAATAGTCCAAACCAAAGTAGACTGAAAGAACCCCAAAGTGATTTCAAACTCCAGTTTGAAATAGTGTCAAATCATATGTACCTGCTTCAAGAACATGATGAAAAAGTAAGGTTCCCCCATGCCAAAGGTGGAGATGGACTAGATTCCTTGCTTTACACCTTTTTCAAGTGTCTCTTGAAGGGTTTCCCTTAGGTTTGTGGAATAAGAGAGGATTTAAAAAAAGATGCCACCCTGAACTTTAATCCGTTTGAAATATCTTCCCTTTGAACTTTGGCTCATTATCTTCAGTTTGAAAAGATTGGATTAAAACCCTTCTCCTTGGGGATGAAGTTGGAACTGAGTTGTATTACAGAAGCAGGGAGCAGAGAAGCACCTTGACTTTCTCCTAAATAGCAACATACTCCTGACTTTCCATATACCTTTTATTTAAACGCTGAGGATTAATAGCAAACACCATAATCAACCAAGAGTTTGAAAATTTCCTTTGTGGAAGATGATCACAGATATCGGAGAATTCCTGCCCTTAACTTCCCTTAGCCTTGCACTACAATTCTTTCTTAGATCAATAAATCAGGAACTGTATTTCTTTGAGATCCCTTTGATTTTACTTCTAGAGTATTTGAAATAGTTCAGCAAAGTGCACTGGGTTTATTCAAAATTCTCCTTAAACACAAAACAAGAAAGCCATTCTGAATCTCACTTTGAAAGTTTCTGTTACCCAACTAAACTTGCAAAACAAGGTTTTCTAGTGTACACCAGGTGACATCTAGCTTGAAAACACCATCATGCCAATTATGTAAATACAGCAGCAGTATGCTAATGCCTTCTAACAGATAACAACAGACAACCTTCCGTAGGTAATTTATTATTTCCAAAGAAAATTTAAAGTATCTGCTATGGTTTGAATGTGTCCCCCAAAACTCATGTATTGAAAACTTGATCTCTAATGCAGCGGTGTAAGAAGGTGGGGCCTAGAGGGAGGTGTTTGGTTCATGGGAGTGCCCTCGCGACAGATTAATGCCATTATCACAGGAGTAGGTTCCTCATAGAAACATGAGTTTGGCCTCCTCTTGCTCTTGCGCCCTCTCTTTGCCCTTCCACCATGTTATGGCACAGCAAGAAGGCCTTGGCAGATGCGGGCCCCTTGATCTTAGACTTCCCGTCCTATACAACCAGGAGCCAATTAATTTCTGTTCACTATAAATTACCCAGACTGTGGTATTCTGTTACAGCAGCACAAAATAGACCAAGACCATTCCCAATTTAAAACTTCTCCCTTTATTTTTTTCCCAGAAAAGTTGAAGTTGGAAACATGCCCTTCCTCCATTACTTCTATCCAGTCCCAGCCAGATGGTTTTTACCTGCAGTAGCAACCTGAATCATCTGTCACTGAAACAGGAGGAACTCCTTCTGTGCTTCTGAAGCTGTGAGCCGCCACCAAAATGTAATGGACTTAGTATTTCTAAAGATTTATTTGGTCAATAAAGTCAATAAGATAACCGAACACCAACCCTACATCAATAAAACTTGGAAAACAAAAGCATCACCAGGTTATTATAGCAGTTTAAACTGAAGGTACTAATTTCACTCTGCAATATTATTTCTCAATCAAAAGTAATGTTCTCAGAACTCTAAGATATAGTTCTATATTGATTTTTTTGCCATAACCTATAGCAAAGAATTAACATAATGGATGAAAGGGATTAGAAAGAAAAGGAAAACAAAATTATAAAAAAGAAATTTTTTTTTTTTGTTTTTTTTCTCTAGTTTGTATTAATTGATGCCAGTGGTCCACAAACATGACTGGTTACTTTAAGTTTCAATCAGTTATGACAATATGATTCTCATATTTTAGAGGGAACAGCTTTCATTTAAAATGACTTTATCAGAAATTGGAAACTAAAACACCTCTGGATATTTGGGTATTGAGATATTTGCACTGTCAGCCCCTAGACTTTGCCTCTTCATTTCAATTTTCTCCCTCACCCCCGACCCCAACCTTGGCAATTTGAGTAGGCCTTTCACTATGAAGAAGCTGAGCACAGTCCTGGTGTCAGAATACCTTAGATTCTCACAGTATGTGAACTGAGACAAATTATGAAAACTTTATTAACTCCTGTTCACCCATCCATTAAAAGGGTATAATAACAGTATTGTACCTCATACGGCAATCTTAAGGACTAAATGAGATAATGGAAGCCAAGTGCTTAATGCAGTGCCTGGCACACAATGGGTAAAGAGTACGTTTTCAGTAGGCTGCCCTCCAAACAAATTTCCTGACCTTGAGAGTCCTCTGCTGTTCTCTGTTTTGCTGCTTCATCTTCAGCAGAAGGTGATGGGGCCCTGGGGCAGGAGGGATAGTACAGATGACAAAAAGTGGAAGAAAGAGTGAATTTAGGATTTATGAAGATACCAGAGATGTAGCACCATAAAGGGGCATCCACAAGAGCTAGTTCCTAGGTTTGTACATTATTCAGCAATTTCCTTTTATTGAAGGTTCACACAATTTTCCGTGGCACACGAAGGTCTGCTGTTTCATTACGCACCGTCCTGGTAATTTTTGCACTTCTCTATGCTTTGTTTACCCTAATAAAGTTAGAAGCTATTTGAAATAAGTATCCTAGTATCTTTGACTTCTTTTATAATTTTTACCTTTGCTATGTAATATAGTATAGAACACTTAATGTTCATTTTCTTGTTGGATAACTAATAAAGAAATCAGATATGATTGTGTTGTGACTCTGTGAACTATGAAGTTTTAGGTAAAATCTTGTGGGGAGAGGCCAGACAGAAAAATATGACTTGAAAAACGGTGAATTAAATGAAAGATGTATAATTATGGATGTAGAGTAACACTGACATTATAATCCTCTTTTTTTATACTTTCAACCTAGTTTGGGGTTCTTTCGATATTTTCATAGTGTCGTAATTTTACCTAAGTTAAAATATCAGGAAACAATTGGAAATAGATTGTTTATGAATATACTGAGTTAAAAAGAATAACAATTATATTTCAATGTCTTGATCACAGGTAAGACAAACACTGAAATCTATTGTCATTTAAGGAAATATTTATGGTTTCTGTATCTATTATATTACACTGTGTTCACAGTGTAAACTACTTCTTGGTGATGCAAGTATGTTGTAATGTTTAAAAATTCTATGTTCTTTTGTTTGTGACTCTGTGATTGAGAGAATTTATGAATGATATGTACTCCTTATCATGTAAAATTCTTCTATTTTGATATTGTCTCTTATTAATCACAAAGAAGGGGAAAATCAGTGTTTGTATAGTATAGCCGAAGTCCAAAATGTCAGTATTGTTTCAGTTAAACAGTTTCTTTCATAAATATTCTTTAGTTCACCTTTAGTGACTTCTCCTCCCTTGGTAGAGTGCCAGTGTCACACTCTTTCCACATGCCCTCAGGCGAAGAGGACACAGTTCAGCTCCCATGCCAGTGGGTCACGGGTTAGGGAGAAAAGTCAACATGTATTAGGTGAACCCTGCATACCCACTCTGCCCCGGAGAGCTGAAGGAACCACAGCATGGCCTCTTTCTGGGAAGCACTAGAGGAGATGCAGAGGGAATCAGACTTATAAATGTCTGACTGACCTAGTCCTTGTACTTACATATTTTGATAACCAGAAAATATTTATTAATTAGAGAAAGGAGATAATTATAAAAAATATTTAGAAATAAGAAGCACTCCACTTAAAATCTTACTGATTGTAAAAGTAATTTAATATGGGGTCTTAGGGTTAAATGCATTTTTCCTGTCACTGTTATCAAACCTATTTCATTAAAATACCACTTTACTTCACAGTTAATAAGTTATAGTTATTTCTTTAACTAATATAATATATTTTATTAAACATTATCATAAATTAATAGTTAGAAAAATTATGATATCTGGCTTTTACTAAGTACTTTCTATCATTGTGTTAAGCACTTTATAGTATTTGTTTCACTTATTTACATATAAAATTATAACAACTAAATATGATAAAAAACAGGGTAGAAAATATTGCGAATAGAGTCAGCAGAGAAGTCTTTAGAGAATTATATGTGGAGAAAAGAAGCAACAGTAGAGAAAGTGATTTTGGGGGGGCCTATCCCTAAAGAAGTAAACCAGTAGTAACCTCCAATATAGTAAATGTATGCCTCTCCCTCTCAAGGCTCTGGAGAAGTGGGGTAGTATGTGTGGCTTTCCTGGACAGTGACTCCTTGCTCCCAGGGAGGTGAGGGTTAGGGTGCACTGCTTTGATAACAGCTCAAATAATGTAGAGAAGGATGAAGACCCATCATAAAGGATAGTTGTTGGACCACAGGTAGAGCAGAGATGGTTTTTCCAGTTGTCTCTAAGACTTTTCATCTCCATAGAGTGTGGATAAAGCTGAGAAACCGAACAAAAACAAGTGCCTACCATGTCCTTCCTGCTATCTCAGAAAAGGGAATAAATGTCAATGGTTGCAGATGAGGTGAGTACACTTTTGAGGCTAAGGGCACTCAGGAATCTTCAGCATTTGCATGCATTCTACATATTTAATGTTTAATATGTACAAGCAATCTGTATTTTGTTAAATTTCTTAATGTTGTATCACCATAAGAGTGCTTGCAGCATATTTTAGATAGTCTCATGAGTGCTAAGAAAAGCATATCTCCACAAAGATACCATAAAACAAATTATGAGGCAGATTCATGAAAAATTGCCCAGGTTAAGATGCTATGCATATAATATAAACATATATTTAGAAGACACTTGCATATAATCTAATTCTAGATAACCCAATTGATTGTTATTATTAAAAAAAACTTAAATACTTTAAACTTTAATACGTGAAGATTACAACAAAGAAAAATCTTTCTATTATTTACAGCATTAATTCATATTCTCAAACTATCAATTTTACATATTCTATTTATTATCCTTTATAATAAGCTTAGAATCAGAAAAATCTACTTTATTAATCTTTTTTTATTTCAGCATATTATGGGGGTATAGGTTACATATGTTGCCATTGCTCCCCCTCCCCCCCAAGTCCGAGCTTCAAGCGTGTCCATCCCCGGATGGTGTGCATCGCACTCTTTGTATATGAATATACCCGGAGTGTATATGAATATACCCGTCCCCTTCTCCCCCCTCCCCCTCCCCCCTGCTGACATCCAATA
>RJWJ010048291.1:0-10657 GCA_004363605.1 Indri indri | reverse complement strand
ACCGGGGGTTCTTGGGAAACATCCCCATCCTAAGTAGGAAGGGAGCTCGAGCTTACTCTGTCTAGACAGGGAGGACCTCTCCTCAGCCAGGCAGGCCAATATTCTGTGTGTGTTTTCTCCTCACTTCGCTTTCTGTGAATATCCGTGCTTCTTGCACACTTTCTAGATTCTTCCTTTAAGCATATTAATGCATTAATATGATCTCGATTATAGAGGTCTTGATTGTGCCTTGGAGCCATTTCCAGGGAAGAAAGACCCTGACTTGGAGTTCCCCGGGGGAAACACAGACTTGGAAAAATAATTTCAAAACAAAGTAAGTGCTGCAGGAGAGGTATGTCGGGAACCGGAAAGAGAGAGGAGAAGGGAAAGGGCGAAACCGCAAAGGTGGGTGAGATTGAGTAACACTAAGAAGACCGACTCAGGGGCCTGGACACCTGAAGCCTCACTAGGCGGACAAAGGTTCAAGGGAGGAGGCAGGTTCCGGGACGTCGTTTTGGCCACAGAATATGGACTAGATGATACACTAGATCGGAGGCGGAGAGAAAGTTGGAGAAAGTCAATGATGACCCTCGGGCTGCCCGTGCTGAGTTCTGCTGCCTCCCAGGGGTGGAGGAATCGGTAACAAAAGTAGGAATTTCCGGAAGACACATTTGGCAGAAGCTTCCAGCACCAGAAACGATCGGATCTAAAGCAACGTCTTGTTCACGTCTCTGTCGTTGCCCACGAATGCTTTTTCTTTCTTTTTTTTTTTTTTCCTGGTGGCAATTGGGAGAGTGAACGGAAAGGCTGCTGAAAACAGAGGCATAATAAATATTGGCTCTGGGACCAGACAAACCTGGGTTTGAGTCCTCACCTAATGGCTTGTAGACCATCACCTCTCTGAGCCTGAAGGACAGGACCCTGAAGGCTGGTGAGGACGGAATTAATAACGGCAAACATTGGAGCACTCACCAGGCACACGCACCATCCCGCGTGGTGTACATGGACCTTCTATGGGAAGTGCTTGCACAGATGAGGAAACCGAGGCACAGAGCTGTTAGGTGAGTTCCCCAGCATCACACAGCTATGCTCCTAACCTCTATCCTATAGATTGTAGATGACTTACAAATGCTAGTTAACAGTAACTATTTACCGAGGCACATTGCAACGCAAGAGGTTTACCTGTGTTACCGCTGATTCTCACAGCAGTGCCAAGAGGCAGAAGTCATCATCCCCACTTTACAGATTGGGGAACTGACTTCCAGAGAGGTAGGTACAGTGCTGGGAGCAACTGAAGGATTCAAGCCCAGCTCTGTGGGACTCCAGACCTCTCTCTTACTCACAGGCCTTTCTGGGGAAAGATCCAGAAGCTGGATTGAAGACCTCTGGGTGCTAGGTAAGAATTGACCTTCCATTGTTTAACAGGTATGGAGTTTCAGTTTTGCAAGATGGAAAGTGTTCTGGGGACAGATGGTAGTTATGGTTATACAACATTATGAATGTATTCAATACCATTGAACTGTACACCTAAAAATGGTTAAGCTGGTAAATTTTATGTAACATGTATTTTAAACAATAAAAACATTGGGAAAAAATGTACTTTCCTAACTCTTTTTGCCACTCTGAGAGAAGAAATAATTCTACCTCCTTCTTGACTTTGAAGGGATGGAGAAAAAAAGCATGTATAAATGATGAGGAAAATGACTTGGCATTTTCAATATCCCCCCAAATCTTGGGCACTCTAAGATATTCATGATAACGATGATGATTTTTAAGCAACAAAACACCTTCCCTAGGGTAAAAGAATCAGTGTCCCAAAAAGGCAGAAGCCTGTAGCTAACTACTCAATTATTTGACCTTTGTCTTCTTGAGCAAAGAATGTGGCTGATGGCATTTTGCCAAATGTTTCTTGTCCAGCAGTGAACTCTCTCTAACCCAGAGCCTGCTGGGCACTTAGAGCCGTGGTTATCACACTCCCGCATAAGAATGTCTGGGAGACCTTGATCAAACACAGATTTCTGAAAAACACATGTCCTCATAAAGACCTGTACATTAATATTTATAGCAGCTTTATTCATAAAGGTCATAAACTGGAAATACCCCAAATGTCTATCAACAGGTGAATGAATAGGCCAACTGTAGTACATCCTGGAATACTTCTCAGTGATAAAAAAGAACAAACTACTAATCTGTATGGTAATATGGATGAATCCCAAAAGCATTAGGACAGGCAGAAAGAGCCAGATACAAAGTGTGCATCCTGTATGATAACACTGATATGAATTCTAGGACAGGCAAACTAACCTATGGTGATCAGTGGTTGCCTTGGGCTAGGGGTGTTAGGAGGGAGATTGACTGCAAAGGGACACAGGGAAATATTGGGGGGTGAAGGAAAAGTTTTAGACCTTGATTAGGGTGGTGATTACGTGGTTGTATACACTTGTCAATACTCATAGAATTATAAATCTAGAAAGGGTACATTTTATTGCATGTAAATTACATATAAGTCAATTTAAAAACTAAAAAATTTTTTAAAAAAACAGATTCTATCCGGGCATAGTGGCTCATGCTTTATAATCCTAGCACTTCGGAAGGCCGAGGCAGGAGGATTGCTTGAGGCCAGGAGTTTGAGACCAGCCTGGGTAACATAGTGAGACCCCGTCTCTACAAAAAATAAATAGCCAGGTATGGTGGTGTGCTCCTGTAGTCACAGCTGCTCGGGAGGCTGAGGTGGGAGGATTGCTTAAGCCCAGGAGTCCGAGGCTGTAGTGAACTATGACTGTGGCACTGCACTCCAGTCTGGATGATAGAGCAAGACCCTGTCACTAAAAACAAAACAAAACAAAACAAAACAGATCCTGAGCTCTACTTCGAAAGATTCTGATTTAGTGGTCCTGGGATGTCTAGGAAGCTTCATTTTTAATACAACACCCCATGTGATTCCAATGCATGTAGCCAAAGACCACACTTAGAGAATCACTACCTTGGGGGGTTTAAGGAAGACCAAATCCAGGTCCCTAGAAAGGGTTATATCCAATTGATAACCTTTCCCTTCTTGCACCTGCAAACTTTTGCCTTATCAGTGAACAAATATTCATTGAACTGTTGACGACCAGGGATGATACTCAGGCTCTGCAGTAGGAAAACAGGGACTATTTCAGAGAGACTAGGGGAAGAGGCAGGACTACTTCACTGAGAGAGGAATGAGTAGTCCAGTTACCTTCCTGTTGTTTGGGTTTTTGTTTTGTTTTGTTTTGTTTTTTTTTGGCTCTTAACCTTAAGGGTTTTAACCTTGGTTTATGACACCCTCTCATCATTGACCTAGGCAAGGCGCTCTTTTATTTAATTATTTTAATATTAAGAAGTTAAATGTAAAAAACAATCCTTGAGAACTTTTAAGAAAAAATAGGTTAACTCTCTCACTTCAGGGTAGGAAAAGATTTTTCTTAAACAAGCCACAAAAAGGATCAGCCATAATCAAGAAGTTTGATCATTTTGATTACTTTAAAATTAAGAGCTTCTATCATTAAAGATCACTTGAAAGAAAGTGAAAACATAACCTCCAAACTAAGAGAAGAAATTCGCAACACACATACCTAAGAGAGGATTGATATTCAAAATATGTAAAGAGCCCCAATATATGGATGTTCCATTTGTATGCCCAACTGCCTACTTGACACCTTCATTTGACATCTTGAAACTTTAAAACTAAGCTCCTAATATCAACCCACTCAAAACCTGCTCTCTCACCATCCTTCTCACCAGTGAATGGCAATTTCATCATTTTAGTTGGACGGGCAAAGAATCTTGGCATCATCCTTGAATCTTTTCTTGCCTTCGCGTTCCACATTTAATTTATCAGCAAATCTTGTCGGCTCTTCAAAATATATTCAACTCCTTCTCGCCACCTCCCGGATACCACCTGATTCAACCAACTGTCATCTCTCCCCTGGACTATTGCAATAGATTCCCCGACGGCCTTCTGCATCGCCTTGTCCCTCCACAATCTGTTCTCAACACAGCAGCCAAAATGATCCTTTAAAACATAAGTCAGATCACGTCTCTCCCCTGCACAAACCCACTACAGCTTCTGAACTCACTCAGAGGAAAATCCAGTCTTCACACTGATCTACAAGGTCTGCACGATCAGGTCCTCACCTCACTGGCCTTATTTGCGACCATTCACTCTGTTTACCCTGTGCCAACCACGCTGGCTTTCTCGCTGTCTTGAACACTCCAGACATGTTCCCACCTTGGGGTCTTTGTACTTGCTGTTCCCTTTGCTAGAAAGCTCTTCCCTCACATATCTGCAGGCCTCTCTCCCTGACCCCCTTCAGGTCTTTCTCCAAAGTCCACTTCTCAGCGAGTCTTCCCTGACCATTCGAATAGCAAATTGTGAGCTCCTCCTGCATGAATGCATTTCTCTCCCTATTTCCAATTTTATTTATCTTTATAGAAATTAACTGCCATTTGGAATCATATATTATGCTTTTGAAAAAACACATGTTTATTGACTCTCACCCCTGAATAGAATATAAGTTCTAAGTGGGCAGCAAATTTTGTCTTGTTCATTGTTGCGTTCCCAATACCTAAGCATGTAATAAGTGCTCAAATTTTGTTGACTGAATGGATGGATGAATTAACCAATTAATACAATCTGCTACAACCTACCTCTGTCTCTCCTCATTTCCCAATATTTCCTGGAGCATATACTAATCACTCTGACTGCTTACCTGGCCTTCACATATATTTTTCCCTCTGCCTTTTTTTTGGCTTAACAAACTCCTATGCAACCGTCAAGACCCAGATCAAATATCACCTCCTCTGGGCAGCCTTCTCTCACTCCTCCAGACAGTATCAGCCACTCTGTTCTCTGAAGTCTTACAGCTCCCTGGTAGATATCTCTACTGTGCAAAGCTTCACCCAGTCACACAGTCATCTCTCACTGCAGGGTAAGCCCCAAAGACAGTGGCTGTGTCTAAGTCATACCGTATTTTCAACCCAATCCCTGCCTCTTCTTCTGTCTGCCTTTATGCCCCACCCCAGGCCCACTGCCTCTCTTTACTTCTTGAACTTGGGCAGGCCACATCCCACCTGAAGGCTTTTGGATGAGCTCAACGTAGAATGCTCTTTCCATACAAATACACTCACACACTTCACCTGCTAGATGCCACGCCTAATGTCTGATTCAATCTTCAGGCCTCAGCTTAAACATCGCCTCCTCAGGGAGGTCTTCCCTAATCTCCTAGGCTAGGTTAAATGGGATATTTGATAGCCTCACGCTGTCCTCCATTTTCCTCTTTAACATGAGTTACTATTAGAATTACATAGTAATTTGTGTAATTATGTGTTTGATGTCTGCCTCTCCCACCAGCCTAAGATCCAGGAGACCTCAATTCTCCTGTACCTTACTGTGTCCCAACACCCGGCACAGTGACTGGCACATAGCAGGTGGTCAGAAATTAGGTGTCGAATGAATGAGTGAGTGGATGCATGGATGAATGACAGTTTGTCTCTAATTTACATTTTTGGGTGAATACAGTGTTTTTTAGGGTGGCTTAAACTGGGTTCCTTCTCATCTCTGTACTCTCCCTTTCCTTAAACTTGATGAATGCATCAGCTTATTATTATATTTTCTTTCATCTTGTGATTGCTACTTGATTTCATCTAAAGGGATTACTGGTAAAAAGAAAAAATTAGTTTAGAGTGTGATCC
The DNA here is from genome assembly GCA_004363605.1 of Indri indri. Lineage (NCBI taxonomy): Eukaryota > Metazoa > Chordata > Mammalia > Primates > Indriidae > Indri > Indri indri. The sequence goes on along the minus strand of RJWJ010048291.1, from coordinate 4,963 downwards.
ATTCCTGATAATACCCTACAGGGAACATTTTCTCGAGTATTAGACAACAAAATTTCACAGACAAAATCCTGGTATGCATAGGGTTGGTATTAGGCAACCAGATACCCTCCAACCCCATGGCTGGACACAGGACAGGTAGAAATTAAGCCTATGGGAGAAAGACGAACCTTGTCAGATTCTTATGCGCCAGTCATCCGAGCATGCAGTGTCTCAAAAATATTTCAGCCAATCCTCTAATCTCGAATACCACTAACTTTATGAACAAGAGCTCATTTCTAACATCCATTAGGTTGTTAGCCACAAATTTTGCCAGTAAAAACCCACCCGCTTCTGCTATTTTCTATGCTAATTAGTAAGACACCTGGTGTTGGTCAGTGATATGGAAAACAGAAAAGCTTGCAGCAGGTGTCTGGAGTTGTGACCCTTCTGATCTAATGTTACTTAATCACCCCTGGAGTGTGGATTTGTAACTGGCTTAGTCAGCTGAGCCACTATAACAGATTACCATAGACTGAGCAGCTTAAACAACAAACATTTCTCTCTCACAGTCCTGGAGGCTGGGAAGATCAACATGCTGGCAGATCTGGTGTCCGACTTGCTTTCTAACTTGCAGATGGCCGCCTTCTCGTTGTGTCCTCACCTGCCAGAAAGAGAGCAAACTACCTCTGTGGCTTCTTCTCATAAGGGCACTGATCCCATTCATGAGGCTCCACCCTCAGGACCCAAACACCTCCAAAGGCGCCACCTCCTGATACCATCACCTTGGAGATTAGGCTTCAACATAAAAATTTTAGGGGGACACGAGAATTCAGTCAACAGCTCTAGCACATACATGTATATCACACCATCTAGAACTAAGTATCTTATAGTAGATTACAGACCTTATAACGCCAAAGCTTATTTTTCTTTAACCTGTGGTCCACAGACTCCCCTCCCTGACCAGGGAGTCCATGCATAGAATTCAGGGAGTCATGATTTTGGGTGGGGAAAAATTACATCTTTATTTTCATTGACCTATTTTCAAAACCTGTGACTTTGTCATCAACAGAAGTCAGATATTTTGATCTCCCATTACAGCTGCTGTATATATCTTGCAATATCATTGACATTCATCACCTCTTCTAGATTATCAGCCCCACTGATCCATCTTTAACTATATTACTGGGCCAAATAATTTCTATATTGCTCTGTCATATATTAATATGTCATGTCTGTTTCATAATAGTTTGATAAGTATGTTTCAGTAGAATTGGTTTCCTTTGCAATCCCATGTATTTTAGGCATTCATAAACATTCATCTAAGAAGGGGTCCACAGCACAAAAAAGAGTATTTGACATGCCCAAGAAGCCTCTGGACCCACAGGCTGGGCCTCCAACACATTGCTTTCCTGCTCAGCTTCCGGACTGAGAATTTGCAGTACAGTGTCTAAGATTCTGGCCAACCAGCAACACCTGATATTCTAGTGGCTTAAAATCATTCTCCCAAGATAATACTATCTGTTGGGCTCGCTGGGAAGCAGACTCAGATTGAGATTTGTGTGCAGAAGTTTACTGGGGACTATGCAAAACCTGTCCTGCAGGAGGAGCCAAGGAGGCAGGATTGGCCAGAGGGAGAAGTTGGGCTGTGCTGCAAGCACAGCAGAGGCCTCAACCCATCAGACGTGGCTGGGCCCAGGGAAGGCGGCGTCCTGGGGTGAGGCACGGCTCTGCGGGGAATCAGCTGTTAGCCGCCAGCTACCAGCATGCCCAGCAACTGGGAAAACAAGTGCTTTTGCCCTGGCGGGGGTCTGGGCACCTGCTGCACGCTGCATCCTGCCATGAATCGCTCACCTGCACAAGCTCTCTCCACGCCTCACAGCCGCTCTACAGGGGGTGCTTACCACCCCAGTCTACATCTGAGGAGCAGAAGTTCAGAGCAAGCGGGTGATGCATCAGCAAAGCACAGCCGGAGGGGCTCACCTGGGTGGCTCTGGGGTCTGTGGAGGTCCTGGGTGTGCCCTTTCCCCTTCTCCCGACTGCGTATCACCGTCAGTGTCGCAGGCAGCTACTTCCCTTAAGTCTGAGGCTTCAGGTGATATAACTGATCAGTTTACAAAATCGAAATCAGTGAACCAAAGAACACCTCTATTTTCACTCAAGTTCTACCTCCTGTTTCTGATCGGAGCGCCTCCCTCCTTGGGTCCCCAGCCCGGGTGCCACTCAGCCACCGAGCTGCGTCTCCCCGTCCTCCTCGCTCTCAGCCCTCCCCTGCCTTCACGTATGTTCCATTCTTCCCTTTCCACGGCCACCGCCACGTTCGCCTGAACAGCCTTCTGGTGGCTGCTGGGGCCTCGTTCTCGGTGCACCTCCTCCCCCTCCCCGTCCCCACCAGCCAGACCGACATGTCCCACGCCCAGCTGCAATCTGATGGAAGCTCCTCATCACCCCCCAGATCAAGGCAGGAGCCCTCGGCAGGACGCCCCACCTTCTCACCACCTGTCACCTCCTGCACGTACTCTGCTCGGGCTTCCGCTGAACCAGGTGACTCGTCCCGTTCCCCACGTTTGCCCTGATCGTCCCTTTGTCAGAAATGTCCTTCCTGCTGCCTGTCTCGCTGCATCCCCTCCCGCGCACAGATGCATTCATTCAGTTCACAGAAGATTTGCTGTGTACTTGTCACGTGCCAGACACCGCTGAGGAGAACAGGTGAACCGGGCTGTGGGTTACAGGGCTTTGCCCTGTACTGGAAAGGCAGGCAGCGAACAAATCAATCAACGCGATCCTCACAGACCCAGGTGATTGCTATGAAAGACGTAAAACATGTTGACGCACTTGTGCTGAGCTTCCCGTCCCCGTGCCGGGAATGGATTACAGATGTGCAAAACGTGGAGCCCCCCCCCCCGGAGGTGTTGGCCGCCACCTGTGGCTCCTCCATTTAGTCCAGTGAGCCACACCGAGTGTTGTTTTCAGCCTCTGCCATGATGTGAATGGGTTGAGAATAGTGAGTGCTGGGGAAGTCCCATGGGAAATGGGGGCCCACCTATGGCCTGTCTGAGATCGGGGAGAATTCCAGGTTAGGGAGGCCAGAGAAGAACATTCCGGCAGGGGTGCAGGCCTGGAGGCAGCCCAGAGCTGCGGGTGCTGGGAGGACCAGAAGGAGCCCGTGAGCCTGAGCAGAGCGGCCAGGAAGGTGCGATGAGGCCGGACGCATGGGCAAGGCCAGACCCGCCGCTCACAGAGCAGCCCGGGCACCAGCAGTGCCGTTCACTACACTGCGGGATCTTGGCCACACCTCAGACCCACTGCATCCGAATCTGCATTTTAATAGATCCCAGGTGATTCCTACGCACATTAAAACTGTGGCCAGGACTAGGCCATTTAGGGCCTTTTAGGCCAAGGAAGGGAATTTGAAATTATTTCTCCCTGGTTTCAAGGTCAATGCCAAGTGCTTATGCCTCTTAGAAGCCTGTCTTGATCCTCATAAGCTGTTGGAATTTACATCCTTGTAGGTGATTAAAATGCACTTGGCCCAATTACTGGGTCACAGACTTCTTGAAGTCAGGGACTATGTCTTAGTCATCTTAGTATTAATAATTTCCAAGTCCCCTTGTAGCATCTTGCCCATAGTGGGAAAATTATCAGGGAAAAAAACAAAAACAAAAGAATAGTATAGTCACGTACTGGTGCATGCCAGGTGGAGTGGTACCACGTCAGACAGGACTCTGAACTGCTTCAGGGAAAAGTGACAGAATCCAACTGTACCAGCTTTAAGAAAAAAGGGAGAATTTATCATCTCCCATAATGGAAATGGATAGGTAAGTGACTTCAGGCATGGCTGGATCCAAGTGTTCAGACAATGTAATCAGGAATCTGTTTCTCTTCATTTCTCTATGTTGCTTTTCTTCATTCTGGTTTCATCCTTAGGATCAAGTTCAAGTATTGACAAAAATGGCCTCCAGCAGTCCCAGACCCATCTGTAGTGGACCAGCCTAACAACCTGGGGAAAAGAAGTCTCTTTCTTAATATTTATAACTTTGGTTTTAGGCCAAAGAGGGGTCAGGAGGTAGGATTTAGCACCAAATGGACTGGGAGTGGGGGAGGAGGTCCCCAAAAGAAAATCCAGATGCTGCTACCAGAAAAAGAAGAGAAAGGATATTGCGCAGCCAGCAAAAGACAGACCTGCTGTGCCAACATTAAAAATTGGGGTGAAGAAGAATATTTATTAACCTGAAAAAAATTCATACTCTTGCTAAGTGAAAAAAGTAGGCTGCAAAACATTATAGTGAAATGAGACCATTCGCAGGTATGAAAATATTATAGTGTTCGTATGCCTAGAATTATATCGTAAGGAATGTCCCAACGGGCCCTGGTAAGATTGAAAGTGTTTTTTTTCCTTCTTTATATATTTTTTTTGTGCAATTTTCAAATTTTATATTGAACATCTCTTGCATTTATTATTATTTAAAATTAAGGTATGTGTGATGATGAATTTTATGTCAACCTGGCTGGTCCATGGTGCCCAAATATTTGGTCAATCATTTTGCTGGATGTTTCTGTGAAGGCACTTTCTTGGGTGAGATTGATGAACATTTAAATCGGTGGACTTTGAGGAAAGCAGATTGCTGTCCATAATGTGAGTGGGCCTCATCCAATCAGCTGAAGGCCCAAATAAAACAAAGACTGACGTCCCCCAGGCAAGCAGAAATTCTGCTGGCAGGCTGCTCTCGGACTTCCAACTGCAAGTCTTTGCTGAGTCTCCAGCCTTCTGGTCCACCCCATCAGATTTTTGGACTCACTGAGTTTCCACAATTGTGTCAGCCAATTCCTTAAAATTTCTCCCTCTGTTTCTTTCTTTCTATACACACACACATCCTGTCTGTTCTATTTCTTTGGGGAATCCTCGGTAACACAGTAAGCAGTACGGTTCCTGTCTCCTATCAACTTCTCGTCAAAGATAACAGTAGTGTTGAAGCCAGAAAGCCTG
>RJWJ010048290.1:0-10653 GCA_004363605.1 Indri indri | reverse complement strand
ACTAGCTCAAAACATTGCACTCTCAAATGTAAACAAGACTAACAAGCTAAACTAAGTTCAGTTAGAGTAATATAAAGTTTCATCTTTTTTTATATTTGAACTTTGCAATTGTCAAAATTTTACACATTATACTTGTTTTCCATCTACGTTTTTTCAATCAAGTGATAGTTCTGGTTGTGTCAGAATGTTTTCCATGTGAAAAAACTCACTAATTCCCAAAGAAGCCTATTTCACTTATGCCCCGCTGTATGAGAACATTTTTCTTACATTGACCTAAAAAATATTTCTCTGGTGGTTTTTACATAATGGTATCAGAGAAGCTTAAAGAAAGGACATACAAGGTCATATATTCTAAAGATCACTAGCTATATCCAAGAGAAATCACATTTAAAGGTTAGTTAAGAGTGTGTGTGTGTAAGCTGTTGCTATTTTGTGTGTGTACATGCAAACTAACTTTGTAATCCTTGCTTTTCTGAAGTTCTATGATTATTTCTGTAAAAATAAAATTAAAGATTATATCAAGGTTAAAACATTGATTCATATTTCTCTATTAATATTCTTTAAATAATCTAACATTATAGCCGAGGAAAGTCTACTATTGCATTCGGATTTTAATACATTTCTATCTCTAACTCAAGAATTTGTGATGTGTTTCAGTGTTTAGTTTGCCTTTTGTTTCAGAATTAATGAAGTTTATTTCAACACCTTTGATTTCCCATCCTTCGCAGTCTTTTCATTTTTATTCTTGCCTCTGTCATAAATATTTGATAGCTAAACAATAAACTCAAGGGAAAGGAAGAATATTTCACACCTATGCTGTTGAAAATTAACTAGGCATTCTTTGCACACATTTTAACATCTTTTGTGTGTGGCCTTACACATTTAGTTTCCCATGATAATCTCCTTTTATGAATCATAAATATCAATAGTTACATAAACCAAAGTCAGAACATTTTAAATGGCTCAAAGCAACATCACAGTAAACACATTCTTTTTGTATTTTTAAATATAAATATTTATCTGTATATATGTAATATAGATGTATATACTCAACTTGTAATGATATTTACCAAATTGGCAATTTAAATACAAAGATAATATGTATATTTTGTGAATTAAATACAATCTGTGTGATAATGGAGATGTGGAAAATTGTATCCTAGAAAAGCTATTGACATTTACAAAAATGAGTATAAACAAAAACAGAATTTGAAAACTGTAGACATGAAAGAAATAGTTATATAATTCTTTTCAGAGTGTACATAATGTAGCATTTTCAAGAGATAATTCCATTGTGTCTATTTTAACCATGCATAAGTAAAGGAATGGTGTTTGATTAAATATAACTATATATATTTGTAGATTGTTATGATATTCCTGAAAATAAGTTAAGACTGTAAGTTTGCCTGAGCTTTAATATTTAAAGCATATTAATCTATCTTAATATATGGTTTAGAATTTAGACCCTTTTTCCCACATGATTTGCGATTGAAATGGAATATTTGAGAAAAATATAGATGTGAGTAATTTAACGATTATCAGGTAGGTTTTATATGCCACTGTATTTGTTATGGGCAAGAGAAACATAATTCCTGATATGCCTTGTAGGATTTATATTCTCATATTCTGTAGATATCTTTCTTACCCTTTTCTCAAATTATCAAGCTCTCTCAATTTTCATAAATTCAAAGGAATTTTATGTTTCAGCTGTTTATTTCTTCTAATTATATCATTAAATTCCTTTAATAGGAGGTGTTTGCTTGGGGTGAAGAAGGCTGATTCTGATTATTAAAGCTGCCCCTGTGACTGTTGCACAGAATTCACCTGCATATCTTCTGCCACACTTACAATAGTTCAGAGAAGACAGACAGATCCATTGTGTCAAAAGGTCTTTTTTTTTTTTTAAAGGTCTTGATAGTTTAAGTCAGGTGAAAATTGAGACTTGATCATTGTAAATTAGTAGTAACAATAACAGAAAAATTTTAATAGCAATAGTTGTGGCAAATATCTGATTGGATTGGGTTAAGTGAAACAGAAGAACAATAGGAGATATTGAGCACAGAAAATCCTTTAAGCTTCTTGTTCTAAAATGGGAGAAGAAAATGGGGCATTAGCAGGTGTGAGAATATATGTTTAAGATAAATTTTGTATGTCAGCTTCTCAACTTATATAAACCATAAGAGATGGCAACTTTTTGTATGATTAAAGATTAATCTAATAAAATGTTAGTATAAAAGTAATAAATGATGTTGTTGAAAAGGTAAGAGGAATTGGGTTTTTACCCACGCATGGAAGGGCTGGATTGAAGTAGGAAAAAAGGCAATCAGCTGAGAGTTTGGAAGGAGAGGAAATTTCGTAGGCTTGAAAAAAGTAAAAAAATGCAATAGTTATCTAGGAGAGTGAGAAAATAAAAAGAATAAAATCATTTGATAGCAATCCTTGGCAGTCATCTGAGATGATTTAAAGTTAGTGTCATGAATTTTAAGTGAGTCCTGTCTTCACTGTTGAGTGTTTTCCTACAGCTAAGTTCGGCTGCATATGAGCAGATATCCTGGTGGCAACAAAGCAACTGGGCTAAAAAATGATTGTAATAATAGATAGACCTTGTGTGGAGCAGAGAAGGAGACTGATTTAGATTGCAGGTGGGGGAGCTGATCCTTAAGTGGCTTTGAATTCTGAAAGATGCTTAGGAAACAGCTGTGCTGAGGGATATTCCAGGTTGGTGGTTGTTAAGATCAAACAGGTGGGGCAATTATGAGCAAATGAGTTGGAAGGAAAGAAAGTTGTCAATAACAACCTAAAGAGTCTGGCCTTGGGAGTAGGTTAGTCAAAGAACAGTTCATTAGTATTGAGGAGGTTACAGACCTCCGTCAGGCGGTAGATGTGTCATTGCTAAGGACAACCTAGGAAAATGACAGGATTTAGAGAGGAGAAAGAAAACATAAGCTTGGGATAAAGTCTTTAATGAGTAGGAAGACTGAGTGGCTGGTAGAAAATAGTGATAAACAGGGGATTAGATAGTATTAGAGAACAAATCTCTACATTACTACCTCACAAAGAGTGGGTAGAATTTCTAGAGTTACTGTTAAGTCTTTTGTTTCTTCGTCATATACAATCAATCCATGATTTTTATTTCTACTTCCTAAATATGTTGAACTCTCTCACCTCATTTTGTTCATTCATTTCTTTCACTTCATACTTCAAATTGAAGATTTGGTTCCACTTTTTCTCCCCTATAGTTATTGTTAAAACAACTATTTATTCCCCATTGCATCATCCCTTCAGCAATTTTTTACTCTTCCTTGCTCTACCTCTCTCCATAATTCTCCAGTACCTAAAGCAAAATATGCCAAACTCCTTAATATATCTCATAAAGCTCTTCAAAATAGATTCTCAGCCTTCCTTTCCAGCTTCATCTCATGCAATTCTTTACTTTGTACTTTAAGTTTTAATAATAATAATTCCATTATACTTCACCAGACCATGCAGGTTTATCTTGTGATACATTTGCTTATTGCTGCACTTAACATACAGAAGATCAAATAAGTATTTACTTTTCTGTAAATTCTTTGAAGAGAGATTATACATTTATATAACCAGCATAGTGCCTGGAGTGGAATAGTACTCGAAGTACGTTTACATGATTGGATCAAATCTACTTTAAATTGGATTCTTATAATCTATGTGGATATGAAATCATCTGTGAGAATAGAAGAGGAAGAGCACAATTCTGTCTCAGACCGAGGTAGCCTGCACGTAGCACTAATGTTCTACCATGGTCCTTGAGGGATAGGTAGGATTTTAGTTTTTGTACAGTTAAAAGGAGGGCATTCCAATAAATAAAAAAAAATCCTGAACAAAGACATGGAAGGAAAGTATGTGACATGGTGGCGGGACTATATATGGTCTGTATTGCCAGAACATAAAATCTGGAATTTCCAGGGATGTGGAGTAAGAGACGCAGCTAGATAACATAAGAGCATGAAGATAGATTTGGAGATAATAATAATTGTTTTTATTAATTTATATATTTATGAATGGAGCTTAACTCAAGGAAATAAAAAAAATCTTTCAGTGGGATCAATTATTTCTAACTACAGAAGTGATATTACCAGATTTGTGCTTGTTCTTAAATACAATAATCCAAGTAACTGTGTGAAGTTTGCCATTAAATTTATAACCACAGATGGCAAAGCCTGTATTCTGGACCAGACAATTTTCATAATTAATGTCATGAATATTTATATACCAAGAAACTTCCGACTAAATTTTTAGTCTTTTTTTTTCTCCCAGGTGGTTGATCATATTGAGTTTTAGAAATTGTAGCATGCCAATGAACCCTGGCATTTAAGTTAATAAGGTATAAATGAAGACATAGCTTGTTCTCTGAATGGTCCTAATAGACTGCTGGGTTTCATCAATCATGAAGCAACTCATGCTGGGACTAAACGACAAAGGGAAATGCAAACAATGGTGGGGAAAAGTAGGGTGTTTCTGCTTTTGCATGGGATTGGTAATATATTTGTTATATTAAAGTGACAGAAAATAACATGAATATTCAAAAAATATTTGAATGGCTCTTTATCATAATTGTTTTTCTTTAATGATAATGATATACAATATTTTTAAAGATGAAATTCCTAGCCTACTATTATCTGAACAAAATAAAAAGCAAATTGAACAATTTAGTAAAATTAAATTCATGATAATGCCATTTAGGTCCAAATGATTTCATTCTTTTATGATATCATTCTTGTATGTTAAGTAATAATTCCACGGGAGCCTTGTTTCAAATTAAGGTTTTGCTTCAGAAAAAAAATTTATATAACAGTATTGAACAGAAATACACTTATTTAAAATGCTTTTTCAAATTATTTTACAATATCAAAAAAATTTCAAATGGATTTTAGATGGTCCACAATAATTGTTTTAATAAATAGTTTAAAGTATACTTAGCTTTCCTAGTAGAAAAAGAGGTTTCTTTGTGCCTTTAGGTTAATTCCTGTTGCCAAATTATCATATACTCAGGAAAATATCATCTTGATTTTTTGACCTACTTATCTAACATAATGGAGAAATGAGCCGTTTTCAAAAAGAATCATCCAAATTAGGTAAGACGAATTTAAAACACACAATTTTAATTAACAAATAAGGTACGACATTCGAACTATATGTGAACATAGTAAGTTAATGATGATGTTTTTTTCTTGTAAAATTGCTCGACCAAGCCAAGAAATACTTGCTCATTAATTTTCATTCATTCATTCAATAACTATTACCCTTGGGAATATAGTAGAGATACAGTACAAATAACGGTGAAGCAATTACAAAGATTTTCACTGTAAATATGAAAATAATGTAAATATGCTTCCCTTCAAGATGGTGTTGTTGAGTATGTTGGGGAAATTTCTCCCTTATGCATTACTGCAAACATATAGCAATGGTTGATAATGAATTAAAAGAGCAGAAAGTTGTATTTAAAAATAACATCTCTGTGATTTAAAATTCAAAGTATTAAACAAGGTAGAAGGTGTAGTCTATTGAACTCTGGCTTCTGAAAGCAGGTAAATATTGCAAGGATTGTAGAGTAATGGGATTAAAAGTTATTCATGTCAGCGATTTGTGAGGTAGGGGGAAGGGTGCTTGATACAGAACACCTGAATCCAGGAACTGGGGAGGGGCTTTCCTATTCAAGAACACATCTAAAGAAAAATTCACACTACTAGCTCTTTGAGCAATGACTTATTTGAAACTTCATATGTGGGAGGCAGATACAACACCCTAAATCTAGGATTTGGCCAATTCATCCATTGACTTTCTCATTGGATCCTATTTATTTTTAATATTCTCATCACCATAAAGCAACAGGGAAATAGTGAAAGTCTTTGAATTTAGTTAAAAAATGGCAACTCCACAGAGACCAAGAGTAAACAAACACGAAATTACAATACAAATAGAGGTCAATGCACAAAGATCAAAAAGGAAGGGAAAATAAATGTTCCACCCATAATAAACCCGAAAATCAAATTCATAAAGATTTTGAAGAAACACATGGACAAATCTATTACCAAAAACATAAAACAGAAACATAATTTTGAAAAAATTAATAAAGTATATACCTTAACCAGAAGGAAACTTGAAGTAAGTATGGTTAGACTGCTAAAACAAAACAAAACAAAAAAACATAATTTCTACAACAAACAAGCAAAACAAATCAAACATACAACAACAAAAAATCCCAAGATGTTATGGAGCAATAATAGGCAGAAGAAAAAGAGATAAGAATGGATATAAAAGCTATCAATTTTTTATCATATAAATGAAAAAGTCACTAAAAACAAAAAGAATATATCTCTATGTATGTGTATGTATATACATGTTTATATATTCTTATTTTTCAGTGATTGTTCTGCATTTTAATTATATACATATAAAAATTAATTCACTGTGTATGTATGCACATGTTTGTGCATAACTAAACAGTTCCTAACACTGGGAAGGGAGGAACAGAAGAGATTAGGATTAGGAGGTATTAACAATGTCCATAACTTTTTGTGCCTGAAGAAAAACAAATAAAACTAAAGAATATTTGGCAAAATGGCTGTATTTGTTAAAGTACGTTAGTACTTTATTTTATTATATTGCCTTCTACACATTTCTCTGTTTTTGAAATTAGAATTTAATATTGATAACAAAATAAGTAATGGAAAGAAAGCACACTGTTAACAATTTGAATGACTACATTTATTTAAAGTGGCACATCTATACAACTACATTTTTTTCAAGCAATTAAAACTTTGGTACTAAAAAAGGCAAGGACAGACAGTAAAGTTTAAAATTGTGTGTCTGTGTATCTGTGCACGAGTTTAAGTGTGTAATATCTCATTACCTTATATTATAAATGTATTATTATCAATATATGTATGTATTGGTGTGTAAATATATTTACATGTACATATATATGTATAAATATATATGAGAAAGGAAGAGAGAGACAGAATTAGCACTAACTGAGAAAACAAAGAAAATCTGCTCTTCCATTCATCAGGCTGGAATGACAGATACAGATAAAGCCAGCTACAAGAAACATTTTTTCTCTCAAGGTCACTTTGCAACTTTATAGTATCATAGCAATCCCTTCTTTGAGTGACTACTTCTTATTTACTGCAAAACTTTGCTTTCTATGTCTAAAATGAAAGACTACTAGAAACTCTGTTGTTTGAAATATCAGTATGAATGTAATACATTACCCTTACCTGGAGGATCGAATTGTCTTTGACACAGAGAAGCTGCCATGATTTCCAGTCCTGATGGAGAGTGTCAGATAAGGGGTTTCTGAACACCATTCTGCATTTATCATAAGTTTGTAATTTTCAAAGAAATAGAAGACTGGGTTCCTTTTGCAGTCCCAAATCGATATTGACCCCTTTTCATACAGTCCTACTTTGATCTAAGCCAATCAAAACACTTCATTTAAATTTTACTTAAACTCAACCCTTCCCCCAAATCTCATAATTACTTCATCTTTTCCAGTGTTTGGTGAGATGCCACATAGTGGCATTGGAGTGTGATTCCTCTTGTAATGGGTCAATATACCTGGTTTTCTTAGATTACAGGTTTGTCTTTGATTGTCTTAAAAGACTAATTGGGCTAGAAATAGCTAGAGAAATAGAAGAGAAACAATCTCAATCCCATTCACGAATCAAATACAAACGTATTACAGAATAGTTCAAAAAATGCAGTCGCGAAAGTGGAAACAAATATTGTTTATGGCATAGAAGGATGGTTCAACTTTAAAAATATGACAATGTAATATACCAAATTAATAGATTTATAAAAAAGGTTATATCAATACAGAAAACATCACTAATAATAGAAATACCATGGAATAATTCCCATTAAATTTAAGAGTAAGACATAGATGCCCTATTCCATTGTTTCTATTACATATTGTCCTGAATAGTACAGTAAGACAATAAAAGAGTAAAAGTTAAAAATATACATATTAAAAAGGAGAAAAAATCTAACTTTTATATAATGAGACCTTTTTAAATGTTGGTATAAGATGAGGAAGTGAATTGGATGAAAGATCAACATTAAAAATTTTATAACTTTTAATATCAGTAATTGAAATACATCATTAAAATAGAATAAAAAATTTATGAGGTGAGAGAAATCAATTGATCCAAAGATATGTAATATCTTTATTGAGAAATATATAACACATTTTTAAAAACATATAATACATGAAAAAAATCAAGATGTTTCTTACATAATCTATAAATTTAAGGACATACTTATAAAAATTACAAATGTGTTTTTTTAAGTGGGCCCTATGAAGCTGGTCCCAAATTTTATAAAAATAAATGACCAAGAATAGGCAAAATAATTTTGCAGAATAAAATATGGACTTTCCCTGTCATATTTCAAGACATACAATGAAGCTTAGCAATTAAATCAATGTTATTCTGGAGTAAGCATAGAGAAATAGCCAATGGTATAGAATAAAGAACCTAGAAACAGACCCACACATTTATGGATACTTGATATATAACAGAGGTGACTTTGCAAATCGGTGGAAAGAGAATAGTTTCTTAAACAAATGATCTTGAAACGATGGCTATTAAAATAAAATAAAAGGTGATATACTGCTTATCCCCATTTAATGTGTATCTGGTCTTGCTTAGAAATAACATTTTACTTTGTCTGCCTTTATAAACTATTCTCTAAGTGTCATAATAATTTCAATGCGTCCCCAATGAAAGAAATAAAAGCCATGGTCTCCGGGATATCTAAGGTCTGTATTTACCACTCACAACCTTTGTGAACTATTTTGAGTTTGGAGCTGTGCCTGTTTTTCAAGTTGCTGGGAGTCTGATCTCCAGATGGTGAAATTGTAGGACATTACTATATTTTGGATTAGGATTTCAGAGCCTTTTACAGTAGGTTTTTTATTAAATCTGGGCACTGTAACTTTTATTCTCACAGAACATTATGTATAATAAATTTTTCAAAAGAATGATGAGAAACCTAGGCAAGTATAATAATTTGCACTATTAGGCACAAATGTGAGTGAGAGAATAAATAGTTCTATGTCTTCTGAATCTAGTTTATTGTTTTACTTACTAAACTACACATACTATTTTTTAAATTAGTTTGTACCTATAATTTGCATAGACAAAAAGAAGAATGCCCTATACCCCTTCTGAGAGTAGAAAGGAAGTGAAATGGGTAAGGAGAGAAGACTACCTTTTGAATGTAAGGTTGGAATTGCTCAGATGGGTCTATGTCTTACAGAATTGCAGGGTGGAGTGTCTGGATGCAGATCAGCAGCAATTCTGCCATCTGGAAGCTTTAATTCCCTGCAGCTAGAAACTTAAAAAGCTGCTCATCCCTTACGGTAAACTTAGCATTTCTGCTGTCCTGGCAACTATGTACTTGGTGTGCAGGCTGCCTCTGGCTATTGAGTTATTCTTGTCACATTACGTCCTCCCCAGACAGACTGGAGCCCATGGAGTGAGTGCAGACTAGGTGCAGCACGCAGTAAGCCGGTGCCAGTGTCAGATAGAGCTGGGTTGCTACTTACAGGTGGCATTTCCTGGAGATGTAGGGAGCAAGTGAAAGGTTAGCATCTTAGGGAGAAACCACAATTATGGGCAGGAAAACCTTACAACCAAATTTTCATATGGTGGGGTGTGGGGAGAGGTCAGAGGAATGGAAATTGAAAATCTAATTATCAAGGAAAGAAATTAACACTGGGAAACAAACAAAAAAAAAAGTAGAGAATTTGGTGCTTAAACACAATTTGTGGGGCAAAATCTTGTCTAATAGCATAGCTTTAGGTGTCTTTCATAGGGTACCCATGGCCTTGGGCTGGGGACAAAGAAAACTATACAAAGTAGAAACATTGTCTGTACAGTTTATTCCTTAAGATATTTGACTTGAAATAGATAGTGTCTTTCCTTTATTTTACTTACAAAAATTGTTCTCCCTATAGACAGATGGATATAGATACTGAAAGGGTGGGAAATTCGTACTTGGGCAGAGAAAGATTTCCTACACGAAGATTAAGATAAAAATGTAGTAAAAGTTTATTTTTCTGAGAAAGAAAGAAAGAGTGAGATAGAAAAAGAGAGAGAGAAAAGGAGGGAGTGACCACAAGACACAGAGAAAGGAAGGAAGTGCCGAGCAGCTGAGGAAAACCTGTTTGGAGTTTTTAACGGGTAAAAATGGCTTTTTTTCTCTCCTTCAGCAGACTGATAACAGAGGCAGCTGTGAAGCTGTTGCAGGTGCTCTTTATTATTATTTTTTCTCCTTTCTCTGTGAGGCCAGATTATCTGAGTCCTTGAAATGTGTTTCTGGCAGGAACTGAGGCAGAGAGCTGGAACGGGGTGACTGTACTCCTACTGTCCACCTAGGGCTCTTCAAGGCTGAGAAACAAACTCTTAGAGATAACTAGTTAGGCCACAGGTGTTTAATTAAAACAAAACAAAGGGGGTAGTTGTGTTGTGAGTTTTCTCTTCAAAGGGGCAATTATGTGCTATGAGTTTATTTTCCTTACTTTCTGTTAGATAGTTTATTTTCCTTTGTTAGACAGGTTATTAGTAATGCCACCTTTCACATACAGATATATAGATATGTGTAGAGTTGTCC
>RJWJ010048289.1:0-10650 GCA_004363605.1 Indri indri | reverse complement strand
AAGGTCATGGTCACAGGCAAGGGGGGGTGGCTGTACCCACAAAGACTTCTGGCCAAGTAGACATGGTGCCACCCTGTCGACTCCTTCTCACTCTGCCTCTGTCTCTTTATCTATCCAAGTGCGGGTCTCCATGACTCTCTGCCACACGAGACACACCCAAGATTCTACACATTCTTTACCAGACACCTAACAACCATCTCAGGATGCACAGGGACCTCAGCAGCCCACCTGTCCCTGTGTGCACACACAGTGAGACACTTCACATCACTCACCCTCAGACTGTAGCTGGTTGGTTGTTTTCACAGGAAAGCATGCCTCTTGGAAGGCTGCTCTCTAGGCACAGTCGTGGGACTGGAGTGCAGGGTCCTGGTGTCAATGCTCTCGAGCACTCACTGGGCTGCTTCGTGTTCTTCTCCACAGGAGGCGGTGTCGCATTGCCCGGAAGAAGGCCAGCTGGCCCGAATCCAAAATGTTATTCAGGAGCTTCCCCCTTCCCATTATAGGTAAGAATCCTTGGGAAAAGAAATGTGTAGGCTGAGCATGGTGGCTCATGCCTGCAATTCTAGCACTTTGGGAAACTCGCTTGAGGCCAAGAGTTTGTGACCAGCCTGGGCAACATAGCAAGACCCCATCTCTAAAAAAAAATTTTTTTTTTAAAAATTAGCCAGGTGTGGTGGTATGTTCCTGTAGTCCCAGCCACTTGGGAGGCTGAGGCAGGAGGATCAACTGAGCCCAGGAGTCTCAGGTTACAGTGTGCTGTGATCACACCACTGCACTCCAGCCTAAGTGACAGAACCAGACCCTGTCCCTTAAAAAAAAATAATATGCAGCCTCTCAATGTGATGTGATACCAAAGAGAGAGACAGGCTAACATCATAAAAAGGAGCAAATTCAGAGGACAGTGGCTTTGCTGGGGGCATTTTCAAGTTGGTGAACAGGTCACTATTATTGAAGTGAGTTGGTGCCTGACCAGGGACATTAATGGCAAGGGGCAGTCCATCTCCAAGTCACCTGCAGGGCACCCTCAGAGTCCCTCAGGAAGTCATCCTGCTCATGCAAGCCAGCCTCTCAGGGGCATCCGTCGTTCTTACCCGGATTTGTAGCATAACCAAATCTGTGGAAGCCACGATAGCCTTTAAACGGGTTGCCTGCAGCGCTGCCGCATTTGACGAATTGAGCTCTCTGCTTGCTCTTCATACCACCGCATACAGCACCCCCACCCTTTCAGTTCATTCTTGCAGGGTAGCCCCTAGTTGTTCCACCTTCCCCAGTGCCCCTTACGCACTCCCACCTTTTACAAGGGGGCAGACTTTGATGTAAGAAAGAACTTCTAACAATAATGTTGTTCGTTCATGAAATGACCTCCCTTAACAAATACTAAGTTATCCGTAGCTGGAAGAATTTGTTTTAATAGTGCCGAGATGAGAGCCTATTTCAAGACTGCACAGAGGCGATTCTAATCTGATGGAAAAGCGGGCACAAGTGGCTGCTAAGAGTGCTCCGGCTCTGGGGTGCTGGGATTCCCTGGTTCTGCCTCTGGCTGATGCTCCACGGGCCTCCGCTGACTTCTGCCTAGACTGACCCTCTTCCCCACCCTGGGCCAGTGTGCCTAGGGTCAAGAGACTTATTTCCATCAGTCTTGACGTCTTCCCAATATTCCTTCAAAAGTCATAAGATAGAAATATTTAAAGTCTCTTAAATCTAACTTAGAAATTATCTGCAGACGTCAGGCTTCACACAGGCACTGAAGTTTCTTTGTCAAAAAACCGAACCCTTACAGGACCTTGGAATACCTGATTCGACACCTGGCCCACATCGCCTCCTTCAGCAGCAAGACCAACATGCATGCCAGGAACCTGGCCCTGGTGTGGGCACCAAACCTGCTCAGGTAACCGCTACACCCTCACCTTCTCACACCACAGTGGGCTCAGAACAGCCCCCCAAATGAAATGAAGACTGGATTCTTCAAAATGGAGGCCCCTTTGAGACAAATGTGGTCATTTGCAGCACATATGAATTAAAGGTGATTTTAGTAGCCTAAGTTCTTTGCCTGCTAGCTTGGAAGCTCTGGGTTCCAAAGGTATGTTTTGGGGTTTTTTTTGTTTTGTTTGTTTGTTTTTTGGCTACAATGTGGCTAAAGTTATAGGTATGTATGCTACAATTTCTCGAAAAGGGTTTTATTGTTTTGGGGGCTCATTGGCTTTTGATTTTGGTGCGGTCACAGCTGGCTGTAACCTGAATCAGCTGCTTCATGTGACTTCATAAGTGATGACCTGCCCCATAGAATAATTGAGTGGGAGCAGAGGGATCCTATGAAGAAAATGAAAATCAATTTCTGTATATTTACAGGATAGCATTTATAATTTTGCAATGTACAATACCTGGCAACTGTTTTAAATTTGTTCAGTCTATTGGGCTTCACAGCCTTTGGAGAGTCTCTTTAGTTGGTCTTAAATAGTTAAATATTCTATAAAATAAACTGCATAAATTTAGAATATGGGCTTGTGCAAAAGGCCCACTGGCTCCCCTCGCTGCTTTAGGCTGTCAGGCAGACTCACCCACTGGATGTGTTTCTTTCACGGTGTAGGTCTAAAGAGATCGAAGCCACTGGTTGCAATGGAGATGCAGCCTTCCTTGCAGTCCGGGTCCAGCAGGTGGTGATTGAGTTCATATTGAATCACGTGGATCAAATCTTTAACAATGGTGCACCTGGGTCTCTGGAGAACAATGGTAATGACTCCTTCCCGCATATACCCCCACAACTTATCCTCCTTTCTTGCCCTAGTCATGGGGCCCGAAATAAGCGAGAGTGGGCTTGGTTCTAGCTCTCAGTTTTGAGTGTGTGTGTGTGTGTCAGTGTCTGAGGATCACGCATATATACATCTGTATGTGTGTAACAAAGCTATGGTGTGTCTGCATGTGGCTTTACCATGTTTCTGATCAGTTGCATCTATGGCCTATCCTGTGAGTGTGGCGTGGTAGAATAGAGCTGGAATAGTGTTCTACTAGTTTTAGTGAGCTCTTAAAATCTGAGTTCTGGCATTGGCAACATTCTTCTTGACTGTTAGATTTTGTCTTTACTCTCACTATGGTATTACAGAAGACCCTTATGCTTTCACCTTGAAGTCTTAGATGAACATTAGAGGTAACATGTTCATACGCATATGTACATTCAGAATGCATTCTCTTCGCAAGCATTTCTTGAGTGCTTACTTTATTCTGCCCTGCCCCAGACAGTAGGTGTACAAAAATGAGTGTTTTGGGGGTATCTCATAATGGCATTATGAACATTAGGGGTGAATTGGCTTCTGTGCTTGAACTCCTGTGATCCTAATTTGTGAAAACCAGAAATCCAGTTGCTCAAGAAGCCTACTGTATGAGGGTGGCTTTCCAACATTAGTGTCAATCAGAATCACCTGATAAGCTTGTTAAACCACAGATTACTGGACCTCATCCCCGGAGTTTCTGGTTTAATATGTTTGGAGTGTGGCTGATAATTTGCCTCTCTAACAAGCTTCCAGGTGATGCTGATTCTGCTGGTCAGGTCCATGCTCGGAGAATCAGTAGTGTATGAGAACCATATCTGCATACTGTTAGTTAGCTGAGGTGGTCATGGCTTCAGGGGAATTAGTCTTTGAACCAAGACCTGACTGACATAGGGAACCAGTCATGTGAGGATCTGGGAACAAATGTTCCAAGGACAGAGAACAAGGAGTGTAAAAGCTCTGAGGTGAAAACAGGCTCAAAGGGTTGCAGAATGTAGGCCAATGTAGCTGGAACCAATGTGGTCTCCAAAGAGGGTTGCCCCACTCTGGTGGGTGCCAAAGACCAAAACAGTAAAGTATAGGTATTGGAAGGAACTATTAGAATTTCTTTTCTCATTTATTTTTGTCTTATACTTTGTAACTTGTAGCATTTTATATATTTTTCTATTGTACCATAATATTAATACAGTGGCATATATGTATAATTTACAAATGTACACATATATAAAGGGAGTATACATTCCAACATTTTTACTGTATATTTTTGAAGACCACTGTGTGACTGAGCAAAGAGGAGAGGGAAAACAGACTAAAGGTACTTGTAGGTCATGCTGAGTCTGGTTGGTTCTCGAGGCTTAGGGAAGCACTGGAGGACTTTGAGCAGGTGTGTGCAGGAGCTGAGCACTCGGGCTGCTGTGTGGAGGAGAGGCTGCCAGGCAGCAAGACTGGAAGCAGGAGCTATGATGAAACCGATGAGAAAGCATGGCGGCCCACGCAGACACGTTAGCAGTAGGCAGGAGGAAAGTGGCTGGGGCCAGGATATATTTGGAGGTAGAGTTATGAGACTTGCTTATAGACTCCATATGGGGGGAGGGATGCATCAAAGAAGGGAATGAATAAAAAATAACTGCTCCAGGCTTTAGCTGGTGCACCGATTGGCCTGTGGTGCCATTCACTGACATGAAGATGAGAGGAGGTACCAGGTATCAGTGAGGAGCGGAGATCACAAGCTCTGCTATGACATGTAAAGTTAGAGACGCCCGTTAAACACCTAAGCAGAGATGATGAGCAGGGCTTCCTCTGGGCCTGGAACAGAGGCAGAGATGGGTGCTACACGGAGCTCTCCTGACCCTGCAGTTTATGTTCTACCCATTATTCCAGTTGCTCCCAGAGCGATTTAACTTTTTTAAGTAAGTAAGTAACAAAAAAATCATAAATAATCTAGAATCTGTGAGAATCTATATGAACAACTATTGGAAGTAAATTAAATGTGAATGTTTTTAACCTCCATTGAATTGAGTCCGAAGACTAAGTCAAAGCCAGAAACTTGACTGCAAAGTTTTCAGGGTCTCAGGATGTATTTAACTGCAATCCTGCCGGACAATAGCTGTGCTGTCCTCCTTGGAAACACCCTGCTGTCACATGCTGTCTCTGTTTTCTACGGGACCCTTTTTCAATGGCTTTACTTCCTTACACCCAGAGAGGGCTGTGCTCTTCAAAGAGAAATAGTGCCATCAAGCTGCTTTCTGACAATAAGGTTAGTCTTATACCAGAGGTGATTTCTCAGTCTCAGTTGGTCTAAGTTATCCTTGAGTCTCTTCACTACTTCAGAAGTCACAGAAAACTGGCAAGGTCGCCAAAGATGAAATAGAAGCAAACTTAGACTCTTTTTTACATAGATCAGGTTTCTCAACCTCGGCACTGTTGATATTTAGTGCCGGATTATTCTTATTCTGGGGCACTGTTCTGTGCATTGTAGGACGTTTAGCAGCATCCCTGGGCTCTGCCTACGAGAGGCCAGTAGTTCTCTCGCACACATTCGTGACAATCAAAGACGTCTCCAGACATTGCTAAATGTCCCCAGCTGTGGTGGGGAGCGGTAGGCAAAATCACATCATGATAACTACTGACTTGGAGAAAAGAGATGACCTTGTACTCATCATCACTTCCTTTCCTAAAAAAATACTAGAGTAGCAAAAGATTAGCTACATGCACTAGAAGACAACTGGGTAGTGAGTAAGAAGCCACATCTTTTAGGGAATAGAATAGGCTGTAAATGTCGTTTTACTGCAGGGATATAAGCCTGGGCGACCTAAGGAAGTTAGAGGCCCCAGCGCGAAATGGCCTCGGAGCATATGCTCTCCAGCTGCGGGGAGTGGGGCAGTCTCCTGCCTCACCCCAGCTGAGTTAGGTTCCTCTGTGGCTGGACATACCCTTCCATCTGGCCAAAGCACTAGGCACAGTTTTCAAGAATAAAGGCCTATTGTTGTTACTCTGGCTCATGGTAAGTACTCGATAACTGTCATATGAATGAATGAATGAATGAATGGTCCCTCTCTGAAAAGTACCAAAAGTGCTGTTACCTCCTGAAGCCCCTGTTTGTCCTCTGGCTAGTCTGTTTCCTGTGTGTAGCCTCAGCCCTAGGCCCCACCATGCCCAAGAGAAGCCAGGGCTGGCACTCAGCCCTCGTCACAAGCTCAGGAACGGACGGGGAATCTGGCTGGACCTGGTGCGCAGGCCTCCTCCGGACTGAGCTCTTCTCTTCCCTTTACAGAAAACCAGCCCATCGTGAAGAGCCTGACCTTGCCAGCCCTCTCCCTGCCCATGAAGCTGGTGAGCCTGGAGGAAGCTCAGGCCCGCAGCCTGGCTACGAACCACCCTGCTCGGAAGGAGAGGAGGGAGAACAGCCTGCCCGAGATTGTCCCTCCCATGGGCACCCTCTTCCACACCGTCCTTGAGTTGCCAGACAACAAGTAAGTGGCGTTCCTTTAAATTCTGGGAGGTACATGACAGGAGGGGACAGAGACTGTCTGGTCTCAGGACCCAGATGGCAGCAGGGGCTGAGGTGGGGGGCATCTAGGTGGGGCGTGAGGAAACACTCCAGAAGAGAAGGGAGCTGTCTCCATACCTCTCTCTCACCAGCAGTTGATGTCCTTGCTCAGTGCCCCAGAGTTATTGAGACCCCCGATCTCCCGCCAGGGACCCCGAGCATCGTGTTGGGGGTGGGGGTCGTGGGGTCATGTCATGAGTCATGACTGAAATTTCTTACTCTTTAGTTTAGACAGAACAGGCTCGACATTTATAAATGGACTTTTACTAAAAACAAAAACTTGACCCCTCTCCCCCTGCCCTCTACCCCCACACAACATTACAAAAGGCACCGGGATGGGTCTCATGGTGGAGGACACCTTGACAAATGGCGCCACCCTGGGCCGAGAGCCCTGGGTGAGCGGCACTAGGGGACACGCAGCGCCCCCCCCCCCAATTTCTTGCCTCCTCTCAACCCTGTCAGAGTCCCCCTCCCCGCCCCAAAAAACAAGCCAAGCACCATTTTTCGTTGGTGGGATATTTTCATTCTTCATTCTTCCCTCTCGCTTCCTCTGCTGCAGCCCTGGTCTCCACCTGCCCCTCAGTGGCACCTTACTGTAGGAGGAGGCAGGGCTTGAAGCAGGAGTCCTAAATTCTAGGCAGACAGTAAGTGGAAGGGCTGAAAGGCAATCTTTTCATTGGAGGGCATCATCCCTGCTGTTTGGTCAAAAGAGGTATGAAAACAGGTACCCCTTGCAAGGCTGCCACCTTGCACAACCACAGGGGGCACCAGCCACGCATGCTGTAAGAATGGCACACCTGGAGCTCACCTGGTGAGAAACCCCTCCATATCCTGGAGTGCATGGATTGTGCCTTGTTGGGACTGAGCCCCACTTCTTCTCTCCCCATATGCCTGGAGAATGACTCCCACTCGGGGATCAGAAAGAAGAATTCCTTGGAAGGACCATCAAATGCATTTTCTCTGTGCTTTTGACCACACCTGGGGTGCACCATACCCCAATGCATGCCACCCTATAAAATACTCCCCAAGGCCAAGTGTTTGAAAAAAGCCAGGCCTACTCCAGAAGAAACCACCGAGCACTGCAAAGCTATCTCAGATTCATCATAAAAACAAGCTTGGCTTGAGATCAGGATGTTCTATGAGAGCCCTGTAAAGAAAGGGATTTTTGTGTGACCCACAAGTTGTAGAGTTTCAACCTAGAACTTTATGAAGTCCAGCAGCTGGCCTCTGTGCTGACCCCTGGTGGTGCCAGGCTTTCCTGGCTCAGCCTTCCCCCCTCCCCGACTCCACCAAAGCAGCCTGGTGTGAGGCAAAGCCTAACTTCCCTCTGCCTCTCTCTGCAGTGACCGCTGACCACACCCAGCAGGCTGCAACTCTCCCCAGCCACACCAGGCCAGATCCTTTTCCAGGTCGGCTTGCTCATCCAACCCTTTTCAGTCCCTGAAAGTCTTCAGCAGCCTTCTTCTCGCCTGTGGGTGCCCAGTGGTGTGGCCAACAGTGCAGGGAGCATAACAGGACCGAGGTCTATGGTCTTCAGTGTTTACTCCCATAAAAATATGATATCTTCGAAAACCCAGAACTAAAGTGCTTGCCAGAATTCCTACGAGAATTCCCAGGGCTGTGTGGTTGCTGGTGACCTCTGAGACTCCCACTGGTCCCTGCCTCTGTGTGCCCCGACTCCTGCCTTTAATAGCATGCCTTGGCCTCCCGCCCTGGGGAGTACAGTTTGCTCTGACTCCTGAAAGCCCAGCTTGTTCATCTAGGACACCGCCCGGTGGGGTGAGAGTCAGGCTCGACTTGGATTTTTCCTAAAATATCAGAGCCATTCACAACTAAGAACATGGTTGGAATAGTCTGTCTCAATTTAAAATTCCCCATGAAATGACTAGTTAACAAACTAACCCCTTGTGCCTTGTCTGTTTTAGGAGAAAGCTTTCCAGTAAATCGAAAAAATGGAAATCGATATTTAACCTGGGACGTTCTGGCTCAGACTCCAAATCAAAGCTGAGCAGAAATGGGAGTGTGTTTGTGAGGGGACAGCGTCTCTCAGGTGAGAACCAGCAGCAACTGTGTTTTATGATACGTGTGTTTGTTTCCTAGCTGTGCTTCTTAAGTCTTTGGTTTGATCTTGTCAAACTTACTAGCCCTGAAGGAGAAATTCATAAATTAACTGAGGAGGTCTTTAAAAAAAATTTAGACTTACAAAAAAGTTGTAAAAATAGTAGATAAAGAAACTATATACTTTTCACATAGTTTCCCTTAATGTTAACATCTTATATAATACAATTATGAAAGCCAAAAAATAACATTGATACAATACCATCAACTAATTTACAGATTTTATTCATATTTGACTAATTGTCCCACTAATGTCCTTTCTCTGGTCTAGGATCCAATCCAGAAACCCACATTGCATTTGGTTGTCATGTCTCCTCAGTCACCTCCAAACTAGGACAATTCCTTTGTCATTCTGACCTTGATACTTTGGAAGAGGACTGGCCATTTATTTTGTAGATTACATGTGTGGGTTTGTCTGATTGAGATTATGGATTTTTGCAGAAATCCTGCAGAAGTGATGCTAGGCCTGGCTCAGCGTGTTGTGTCAGTAGGTACATCATGTCAATATCATTATTGCTTGTGAAAAGAACTTTGATCACTTAGTAAAAGTGCCGTCTGTCACTATCTTTAGGATCTGTCAATGGTTCTTGTCTGCAACAGTTATTACTGTGGGGTTTGCCAAATGATGATTTTCTATTAATTGGAATTCTGTAAGGAGATCTGTCCCTTCTCCCCCAGGCTCATGGTTTTTAAAGAGGGATTGTGCCTGTGGGACTTATTTCTGAGTAGTGAATAGAAATTGGTGCAGGAAGGAATTGAGGGAACCACTACGTAATGGAGAGTGTAACCAATCCAGCTGAATATTTGTCAGGAAAGAGAAGATCAGGGAAATTTTCCACAATGACCTTTTGTGCTTTAGATTAAAAGTATAATAAAAATGGGGGCAATAGTTATGAAAACAAGTTGTAAAAGATAAAGGTATAAATGCAATGAGTAAAACTTGACTGGATCCTAGTTTGGATAAAAAAGAGCTACAAAAGAAAATTTGGGAAACAAATAGGGAAAATGTGGATACAGATTGGATGTTAGATGATATTAAGGAACTATAAATTTCACAAAGTGTTAATGGTTCTTAGGAGACATATGCTAAGTTCGAGTATTTAAGGATGAAGTATCAAGATATTGACACTCACTTTCAAATGATTCAGCAAAATATAGGTAGTTAGATAAACACAGATATAGAAATATACAATGCAAATATGTGGCAAAATGACAATAATTGTTGAAACCAGGTGGTAGGCTTAAAGGTCTTCAGCTTTTCTAAATGTTTGAAAATTTTAATAATGAAGATGGGGGAAATTAATTTCTACTGGAAAAATGAGAGGTAATATTTTTAAGAACTTTTCTCAAACTCAGTGAGAATTGCATGCCAAGGATCAGAAAGTACATATGTGAGAAATCTTCATGTTTTCCCCTGGAGTAATGCAGGATGTCCCAGCGTATAGCAGTTGCAATGAATTAGGCTGTAAACAGTGGCAAATCCAATTCAGTTGATTTATGCACTGAGGGAAATTACTGGCTCTGCAGATATAGGGAAGGCTTCGGGGGTGTTTTGATACAATGGCTCTATTTCCATTTCTCTGTGTTTTCCTCAGCTGTGCCCTCCTCTTTGAGTCAGCTTCAGCCCCAGACTGGCTTCCTTTGCTGTGGCTAAGAACTACTGTGGTATTTCCAGGTTTTTACCTTTGACTATGTCCAGAGGGAAAAAGAACATCATTTCTGGTAGCTTGGTCCTAAGTGCAGGGACCCTTTTTTCCCAGAAGGCCCCATCAAATTTTCCCCATCTCATTGGCCCTCGCTGGGTCACATGGATCAATCCCTGTGCCCAAGGGAGTGCCCTGTGCTGACTGGCTTCCACCTGGGTTCGTGAGCCAACCACTGGCAGGAGGAGAGGGAATCACTCCCAGAAGTAAAGAGCTCTGTGAGAAGGGCAGAGGAAAGTGGATTCTGGGCAGACGTCTATAGAAGTCATCGTATGGGGAAACACGTCTTTCACAAAATGGAAAGACAGCCAAGTGAAGAGGACACGTTGCCACAGCAATGGCAAAGCAGATACAAATCAGAAATTAGGATTCTCAAAGGAGAATCTGAGGGCAAGAGTACCTGACAAGAAACTCCTAATCTATGATAAGAGATTTGCTGTAGCACATCAAAGAGAGAATTTCAGTTATGGAATCAGAGATACGGCAATCAAAGAGGTTCACCAAGTAATGAAAA
>RJWJ010048288.1:0-10652 GCA_004363605.1 Indri indri | reverse complement strand
TCATTCTTATCTGGATGGTTCAACATGGGTCGTTCTTTATTGTCACTGGAAATAGCATGCTTTTTTCTTCCAAATGTTCATTGTTCCTTCTTGATCATCCATTAAGTGCTGGTCTTAAACTTGGTTTCCTTCCCTACAAATACATTGTAGATTCAGGTTGTGCCTCTATATTGTAGTCCATGATTGAAATGTGATTTTCACTGCATTGATAAATAGCCTCTTCAAATGGACTAATCTCTTCGGACCTACCTGCCAAGTTTGCCTAAATAGAAACTTTATATCCAGTAGCACTGTTCTGCTTTAAATAGCCCTAGTGAAAGAGCAATCAGTTTTAAAAGCCAGTAGGGAATAAATTGGCTATTAGTCTCCAGTGAAAGACAGACCTCTTTAGACCTACCTCCTCTGGATTGTTCCTTCCTCTGAGAAGGAAAAGAGACATTTCTCTCAGTACTCAAAATGGCAATAATTCGAGATTTTACATGTGTGATAAACAATGAGTAATCAAGCCTGTAAATGTGCTGTTAACAGTGGAATTATTTCTCCTGTAGCTCGACCAACAAAGGAGGAATTGCTACAGGTTTTAAAGCCTCTCCTTACGCCAAGATTGGAGATTCACCTTAATTCAGCGAGAGAACGTGAGTCCTGGACAGTCCAGACTCTTCTTGTCTCTCTGTAAATAGTCTCTATACAGCCAGTGAGGTAGATGTTGACCCATCTAACATGAAGTCCTTTTAAGCTCAAAAGCTACCTCTAAAGGTAGCGGAATAAGATTTTAACCCCAGCTCTTCACTGTGTGACCTGAGGCAAGCTGCCTAACTTCTCCATGCCGTTTCCTCACCTGTGAAATGGTAAATAACACCTGTGCCATTGTGAGAGTTTACTGCGTTAATTCACGTATAGCATCTATTATTTAAAGAGCAATAACTAAGTCATGGTTATCATTATTTAGTAAAATCGAATGAATAAACTAAAACAGACATGGTGAAATTTTGAAGAAGTATAACTTTTTTTCTCATCTTGTTATGAAAAATGAAGACCACCATGTATCCACAGTGGTCTAGACACATTCAGGATGTTTCCCTCATTCTCCAAATAAATCCAGAGAGAGTCATTTCTTGTTCTCTAAGTTGTGTACCTCACCTCTCTGAAGAAAGTAGTAAGTATAATTTACAGGTTGTTGTCTGTGGCTTTAAAAATTCATTTACTTTAACTACTTTCAATTTCTTAGATGCAAGGTATATACAAATGCAAGACAGAATTATTTATTTTCTGGAATTGTGCTCTTGTTTCCCACTGTTCAGCATGTGTGCATATATACTGCTGAAATTACGTCCTAATGATAGCAAATTGCAGAATTATGAGATATTCTGTAGCATCTTTTTTGTTGAAATAGAAAATGGAGAAACTTTAATAGCAGATGCAGCAATATGAATACAATTTACCGGAATTGCTCTTCTCTAATCATATACAAACCATGTTATGTCCTGGACAAGTTATAAAAATATATAGAAATCTATTTATCCTCCAAGGAAATTGAGGTCTTAGAGCAATGACAAGAACCTGAAATCGAGTTGGGGGCCCCGACATCGTGAATTGAGATAGTATCCTACTGATTTCAGTTTGTGAAGCCACAACATGCTGAATACATGTATAAATGGAGGACAATCCTTTCCACACAGAGTATTTATCATTTTAGTCTTTCTTTGTTATTCTTCAGTAAGAACTTTCCAAAATGGAACTTGTACATTTGTATGAGAATTTGTAATCCTCCTTTCTAGGTTAAATTGAGAACAATGAACTATTTGTACTTGATGCTTTTATTACAAGCTGATAAAATAAATTGTACATATATAAAACTACTTCTCCACATTTTCTATTTATGGATTAAAAAAGCAAATATATGCAATAGAATACGTAGTTCAAACAATACTCATTATTTTTCTATATTATACAGAATCCTAACTTTATAAAATAGTTAAATATGCTGTTTTAGATTGCATCAAATAGAATATGCAATTTTGTTTCTCGCCAGAGGAAAACTCTATTGTCGATTTCTCTGTGTATCCTTCTAAAAGTGAAAAATGCTCATTAAAAAGCTTGAATTTTAATGTGGTCTTTCACATTTGCCTTATTTTAAGACTTCGCAAAGCAATGAGTTCCAAAAACTTTATTTTTATAATAGATTATTGTTTTAATAACTTCAGACACTCATTTTGATTTTAAAGATCAGTGAGCTTCAAATTGAAATTCTGCGACTATCTGAACTCTGCGCCACTTCATACAGTAAATTCATGTTTTAGATCTGGATAAATACAATGACATCTCAGAAAAATATTTGGATTGATAATTACGATAATGACTCAGTAGATAAAGATTGTAATAACATTATTTAAGCTTGTAAAAGCAGTATTTTTTGATACCCTATGTTTGATTTAATGCCACGTGGACTAAAAGAGATCAAAATATTACCTGGATAAAATTTTCAGACATTTCTCAAGATAATAGGTGTTCATTTCCTTTGCTATTTCAACAGCTTTGGAAGCAGTTGTTAGAAATACATTTAATCTCTTTTAAACTGCATCTCCTTAAGGCTGATGTGATCACTAAACCAAAGATTTTCTAATTTACAGATTTAGTTAGCAGATGCAGTTAGCACTGTTCTCATAACATTAACAGGCACATATACCTAATTTCAATTTCTTCTTTAAAAGATTGTTGTAGTCTGCTTCTGGCAAGAATAATTTTCATATTAACACAACAACAACTAAAAATGCAAATCTTTAACTTACATGTTTTAAAACTCATGTGACTTATCCTAGAAAGCCGTATTGTGAAAAGTATATAACTCAATACCCTTTAAGCAAGATACTGCAATTCTGTCACTCTTCCAACAGTTTGGGAATTCCCTAATGATACAGACAATAAGAAGAAATTTTACTGGAATTACATGGATATTTTATTTGCTATGCTTTCCTAATAGTTCCTTTATTAAAATGAATAACAAGTTGTCATGAAATAAAAAGATCTAAGCTTTTTGGTATGACAGTTTCCCTACCATACATGCCTGAAGCAATGGACTTGGTTTAATTATGGCTGTTTATTTCTATAACTATAGCAATGGAAATTGACATCTCAAATTTTGAATAGTTTGGGGGGAAAAGAGGAGACTTTTCACATTAAAGAAATGCAACAGCAACTTTGATTCTTCGAATCATTGTGCACTAAGATTCTCTCTCGCATTTCTTTCTTTAGGATACTGCAGAACCTTGGTCAACTCCAAAATGCTAATGAGTTTGCACTGGCCAAAGAGTGACTGCCTCAATGTACTGAGGTCAATAATGTTTGGATCTGCGACATCATTATGAAACTGACTTGCTAATTACCTACCTACATGTGATTTGATGCTGAGCACTGCAAGACAACTGGTTTACTGTCTTTTGAGAACTTATTCCTTAATGAGAGAAATGACAAGATTGTATGCTCATCTTATTTATCATCCCTAAATGTCAGTCCTGGGACTTCTTTCCTTTGGTGCACTCACTTCCTGGTCTTTAATTATTATGTTTATACCAATGACTCCGAAATTTATGACTCCAGCCTCAACTTCTCCCCTGTACTCTAGACTCGTATATTCAACTACCTACTTAAATTTTCATTTAGATGCTAAAATGACATCTCAAACTTTATATGTTCAAAACCAAACTCTTAATTTTCACCCCTCTGTTCCAATACAGCTCCATTATTTCAGTCGTTTGGACTAAAAACTTTAGAATCATCCCTTACTCCTTCTTTCTGATATTTGTATAGGCTGAGTAGTTTTCTTGTCTCAGGGCCCTTGAACTTGTTTCTTCTGCTTTGAAAATTCTTCCCAAATATTTTTGCGTGGTTCTTTATTTTATTTTTTTAAGCCATTCTTGAAATGACACCTTGTTAGAAAGTTCTTCCATGAGACCTTGTATCATGCATACCCTTATCTTGTCCTTTCTTAATAGCATTCATCATATTATTAATCATTTATTTATTGTCTTCATCCTCCAGCTAGAATGTAAGTCCTTGTGTTTTTGACTTTGTTTTGTCTTTTCTATTTTTTTAAGAGGTGGGGTCTTGCTGTGTTGCCCAGGCTGGAGTGTTGTGGTGTGATCAGAGCTCACTACAGCCTTGAACTCTAAGGCTCAAATAGCCCTCCTACATTGGCCTCCCAAAGTGCTGGAACTAGAGGCGTGAACTCCCATGCCTGGCTGACTTTGTTTTTCACTGAGGTTCCGTTAGTACATAAGAACAGTACCTAGTTTGTAGTCCCATCAACAGTGTATAAGTTTACCTTTCTCTCCGCATCCTCGCCAGCTGCTGTACCTAGCACAACATAGGAACACAGTAAAAATTTATTGAATTAATTCACAAAAGCTGCGTCAAAGGATGTTATGGAGAATGTGGTAAATATGGATTTAATTATTGAAGTTTCCTGGGGTGCTATCCATTTATGTGGCAGCTGGAACTGGGCACGTGGGCTTAAGGGATATGCTCCTTCAGTAGCCTCTAGAATTCCTAGGTACATAGGGAAAGAATTTCCCCACCTAGGGACACGGTTAGTTCTGATTTCATTAATGTATTCTTATTTATGACACATATATGCCAAGATAAATGACATTCTTAGTTCGTTCAATTACATATTGAACCTCCCTTCAAATCCTTAATTATTCACATAGAGAAAAACTCATTGAAAAATTAGGATTACCTCAGAGGAGATTTCTGGTGAGGATGGTTACAGTTGATTGGCAGCATAATAGCTAATTTTGCCTCAGTGTCTTGTAATGACCATATTCCCTTCATTCTTGGACTGTGCAATGTCTACACTGATTAGTTCAATCTGTCTTTGATGCAGTAACTCTAAGAGGAACTAGGCTTCACCTCAAAGGTAACCCGGTGCTCAGAAAATAACAAGGGCTTGGTTTGTAGTCATGTTTGATTTTTATATCTTCAGCTTCCTGCTCATCGTCCTCAACTCACAAGAGGAGACTGATTCAAAAATCTCTCTTAATTATTTTGAGATGTTGTTTATTTCTTTATAATGCATTGGTGTTTTATAATCTGGTTTTTCTCCTTTCAATATTTTTGTATATTCATTGCCATCAGTGCTTCTTGGATTTTTTTTTTAAGGCTGCTATATTTCCCTGCAGCTGAAGATTCTTGGAACCAGCATTGCATTTTTTTGTATCAAACCTTCTGGTCTAACAGTATGTTTTTAAATTTTTAAAATTATTAATTATCATATATTAATTGATGTCTTAACTTTAGTTTCCATAAGGCCTCTACAGAAAAGATGATGGCAATAATAATTACTAAGTGTCTGCATATAAATTAATGGTTTCATCCCTGATTTATAATGAGTTAATAGATGGTTCTAATATTATATATAACATTATAAATATACCTGAATTTATAGATTTACAATTTATTTATTCTACATATAATCCTTATAAGTGCTACATACAATTCTATAAGCATGAAAATCTTGATTAAACTTTTGGACCATTGCCATAATCTTCTTGACATAAACTGTGGTGTAATTCAATAGAAGAGGCTAGCTCATCAGAAAGCTTATAAATGTGACTGCTAGAAGGACATCAACAAATGAATTAAATTAAAAAACAATTCTTTTAGGACTCAAAAATATATATTGGGTAACATTTAATAGGAACTTTACTTTTCGAAATTGGCATTTATTTGAAAAATTGACGTAAATCAACAATTTGAATGGAATCGTACAATTAATTGTATCTTCTTTTTATGAATCCAATGGTAACCCTTTAAATCAAATGGCTCTTTGATAAAATGAATAAACATTTCTCATTTATTCATTTTAAAAATGATAATGTTGAACATAGGATATTATTATATGTTCATTTGCCTTTCTCTTCGGCTAGATGAAAAGCTCCTGAAGGGCAGATTTGTCTTTCTTCTCTGTATTCCTATGACAGGCACAAAGCCGGACACATGACAGATGCTTAATAAGGGTTTGTGGAAATGGTGAATTCAATTTCCAGGTTCATCTAGGTTCCTGCTGTACTGAGTACTTATTTGAAGTTACATTAAAATATAATAGCCTTGTGGTGTATGATGAACATTGTACTGTGCACAAATGGGAGTGGATGTTGACTAAGTCTAGATAAAATATTAGACAAATTTAAAGAGATCCAGACTGCTTAATGCACTTCATAGCTGGAAGGGAACTTAGGAATCATGAAAAAACAGGTATGAGGATTTCTTTAGGAATTTCTTTGTAGTGACGTATTTCTTTAGCATACTACACTTTGCAAAGCATATTTACTATGAGCTTCATTTGAACTTCCAAACAACATTATGTGTTCTATAGGGCAGAAACTATAATCTCCCTTCTAAAAATAGGAAGAGAAAGGCAATGCTTTGTCCAAGGTCATACAGTAAATCAGATTTGAATCTTGAATATAATTACACCTTAATGTACAATGCAGAATACTGCAACATTTATTTTCGAATTAATTCTAATATTCCAGAAGACATTGGTGCCATTAATTACAGACTGATCTGGAGATGTGCTATTTTTGCTACTGTTGGTGGAATTAATAGTGTTGATTAAGTGTGGTACTTATATTACAACCACACATCCATGATCTCATTGCAAAACTTATTAATCTCAGGAATCATCTTGGTTAGTACCAACTATGATCACTCTTTTATCCTACTTTACATTAGAAATATATATACTAAAATGCAAAACGATAGTTAGCATTTACTTTTATGAATCATTTCTACATTTCAAAAGAGTATATGACACTTCAAAGAAGAGGCTATGCCTTCTCTTGTATGTATTCTTGTTTGGAATGTTTAATGACAAAATGGGTTTTCAATAAATATTTATATTGAATATCTAAAACATTAATTTACTCTTCTTGCAGTCTGGTTTTCTATGTAGAAACAAAATGGACCAAGCAAATTTAAAAAGTATTTATTTATGAAGCAATAAAGCAGAAAATGCAAGAAAAGTAAATGATTAAATATTAATGCAGACCACACATTCTTAATAGTAATCTTAAATTTAAAGCAAATGCTGTACGTAGTATAAACATTGTTAGAATAATTGAAAATAGGTTCTTGTTTAGATTGCAAAATGTCACAAAATTTAGAGTATGCCATTGTCCTTTCATACGTCCTTCCCTACATATTTAAAATTACTTTCTCCCCAGGCAGTTATATAAAGGTAGTTTAAAACTTCACTTTTTCAATTTGCAAAGTTAGGACAAATATCAAGAATTTATCCTAGTTAGTGATAGTGAGCTATAAAATTCATTTCACCAATGAATCAAAAGTTTTTCAGATTTCTTATTTTTGTCGTTATTTTTTGTCTGGCATATTCATGATTCCCTCAACTTTCTCCTAAGAAAGTCATTCTCATGAATTTTTAAGGGATATTTTATAGTTCAAAAAGCTGGGAAACATTTCTGAATGTGCCTTATTTCAATAACCTTTTGAATTTTTCTATGATTTCTACTGAATTTTCCACAAGTAAAATAAATGTTTTTCTCCTACATATACGATATGAATTAGTACGTAGGATTTTCCTATTTGAACTAAGTGAATTACTGCATCTATTAGAAAAGGAAGGGCAAGAAATCAAATGAAATAATGGATATTGTATAAGAAACACTGCAACGTAAGTATGAAACCTATAATGAAGATCTAAAATAATATTCTTATTTCACATTGAATTAAAGTAAAGTTATGTGTTAGTAGATAATATTTTTGCAAAACTTAGAGAAAAATCTAGGGATGTGAAAATTGGAATGGAGACTGCATGCAATGTCTAATGAGATCATTACATTTTTCTGTTAACAGCGGGTTCCTTGCTTTGCTATTTTACTATGTTTTTAAAATTATTTTCTGCCAATTACTTACTCTGCTTCATTGGTTCTAAGTGATGCAATACACTAAATCACTTGATCTTAGACATCACTTATGAGGGCTACTCCTCCGTTAATTTTATGGCAGCTACATACTATAGTTAGATGTTAATACCATGCAATATGGGCCAAGTCTCATTCTATTTCCCCCCCCCAGCAATGAATCACATAATAAGAAAAAATTGCAATTAGAAACCTTGAGATAGTCAATAGTGAGTGATCTTTCTCAGCTGTGAACTTCATAAATTTATGATCAAATTTGTGTCAATTCTTTTAAAATGCAATAGAATCTACTTAGAACTCAGGAAAATCAAAACTGCTTTCTAAAAACATCACTGTTTGCTCTATCATTCATTATATTATTAGACAACGCCATATTCTATTTTTACATTTTTATTTATTATGGAAGATACCTAATTGGTTTACTTTTATCTTCCCCCACATCATGGGTTTTTAATAATTTCATGTATTAATTGTTTAATTGCAATATTATTAGATATAAAAAATAATTACAATATGTGCTAAATATGCATCTTCCAAAAGAATGCAGTAAGTAAAGTTGCTAGAGATCTGAAAAGTCTAGAGATGGCTAAATCAAAGAAAGCCACACCATATTAATGTGCTCTATTGGTAGAAGAATCTATGAACAAATTTATCTTGAGACCAAAATATACTGACATTTCTGTTTAATTGTTTTCAGGCTTACTTAGAATGTGATCTAATATGACAAAGGGAGGGATATATAAGGATGCCTTATATTTGGTATCAGATCCTGGAAGCTTAATCGAATATACAGTTAGAAGCTAATGTTAGGACCTTTTGGACCACCCATCTTCCATTTTTCTTTTCTCCATCAATCATTTTATACACCATCATCTGGAATAACTTTTGCAGACACATAATAATCAGTTCACAGACTCTGCATAAAAACTTTCTACATTTGCTCATTGCTTGTCAGACAAATATTGGCATCAACCAACATTTTCAAGCTTCTTTTTAATCTAACATAAATATCATGGTTTAGGCACACTGGCTGTGCTAATCCCCAAACAATCCTTGCACTTTTTTCCATCCATAATTTGGCTTAAATTCTTTTCCAAGTTTAGAATTGCTCTCCCTCCACTTCAACCATTCACATTCACATTTTTGCAATTCTTCAAGACCTGGGCAAATGCTCATATCATAGAGCTTTCTGTTGCTCCTCTCTCTGAATATATTAAAATATTGTTTCTGTCATCAATTTTACAATTTACATCATGTGTTTCATGTTATATTTTTAATTCAAGGAATATTATTGAATATCTTACAAATGCAAGGTACCGTGCTAAGTGCTGTAGGGCTGTGGTCCTCAAGTGTGCTCAGAGGAACCAGAAACACAGGTGAAAATGCACAGTCTCGGAACCTCGTCTAAACCTGCTGAGCCAGAATCAAATCTTCACTGTAAAAAGGTCCCTAGGTGATTAAAGTTGGAGAAGCCCTACTTTGGAGGACATGAACATGAGCAAATCATCATACTCGCCCTCACGCAGTTCACCAACTAATAGCAGGGAATTCAGTAATCAAGGCAGAGGTCATGAGAGAGGTATAGACAAAGTTTAGGGGGTGGAGGATGCTGAAGGGAGAAAAGATCACAACCAAATGTGATTATAACTATTAATGCCATGACATATCACTGATAATAGTATTAATAAAACTTATCTGCTGATTCTAGTGCATGTACTTGGTCCAATGTTAGGCCTTTAACATGCCTTGTTTCCAGTCTTCACACAGACCATGGTACATGGTTGCTAGTATCCTCATTTTGTATATGAGAAAAAATAGAGAATGAAAGGTTAAACACCAGCCAACTAGTGTCCAGGTCAGGATTTAAACCCGTGTCTATTATCTCTATTGTTTAAACTTTTTGACATTCCCTCATCCAAAGTTTTCATTTATATCATTATTCATATATTACATTTCCCTTGACTATGTGAAATTTCTGCCAAACTTGAGTGCAAAGCCTTTTAACTCTTTAATCCTACTTTATGATACTTTGATTCTTCTACAGAACTGATTGAAGGCACTAAATAAATGTTTCATTGATACATG
This sequence comes from Indri indri, assembly GCA_004363605.1. Taxonomy (NCBI): domain Eukaryota; kingdom Metazoa; phylum Chordata; class Mammalia; order Primates; family Indriidae; genus Indri; species Indri indri. The sequence continues at coordinate 627 of RJWJ010048288.1, read as the reverse complement.
AAAATTAACAATTCCCCAAAGGAGACTTTTTTAAGTTTTGGTAGTATAGGACATATAGTGGTTTGGCTTAGCCCACAAATGTTTAGATATAAAGGAAAGAGGTCTAAAATGTGTGCATGTGCATGTCTATGTGTGAGTGTGTGTGTATGTGTGTGTGTGTGTGCAAGGAAAAGGAAGAGTTATTTTAAAGCCTGAGAGAATATAGTAATGACATTAGCTTGAGAGTTCCATGATTCTGCTATAACCCTCTGAATATAGTGGGGAGTGGGGACAGGTATATTTTACATGTTTATTTATTTGTTTTACTTATCAACAAAAATCATAAGATGGCATATATAATAATTTTACATGATTAATTACTTTAATTATCTAATAATCCTAGGGCAAATAATTTGGAGGTAAAAACTCCCATTCACTGGTCCCATAGAAAACCTGACATATTTATTTTGAGTAGCATTAGGCTTCCTCTCTTAAAAGAAAATCCTATGAATGCAAATATATGTTTTCATGCATCTCTGAACTTGGAAATCGATATCTTAATAATTAAACCACTCTAGTAGAGAGGTTTAACATATGTTGAGTTCTTTTAAAACAAACTCAGACACATCAGTTCTAGCTTGTCTAAAA
>RJWJ010048287.1:0-10651 GCA_004363605.1 Indri indri | reverse complement strand
GCTGGAGCCAGGGGGCCAGACCTAGAAGGACCTGATACACCCCGCCAAGGAGCTCCTGAGTGATGTTATTATGGGCGACAAGATCAGACCTGTGTTCTAGAAAATGACCCAGTTAGAGAAAATTCTGAAGGTGGGGGGTGGGGGCATTGGAGACAGAGGCAGGGAGATGCAGACTTTTACACACATTATTTATTATATCCGTTACGGTCTGAATGTTGTGCTCTCCCCAAATTCGTATGTTGACACCTAATTGCCAAGGAAGTAGTTGCCTTGGGGGGCGATGAACTCATGAGGGCAGAGGCCTCATGGAGGGGAGTGGTGCCCTTTGAAGAGGCCCCGGAGACCCCTTGTCCCTTCTATGTATCAGGTGCAGTGAGAAGAAAGCCACCTATGAGGAAGCCCTCATCAGACACTGAATCTGCCGGCACCTTGATCGTGGACTTCCAGCCACCAGCTCTATAAGAAAGAAGCCCCTGTTGTTTATAAGCCACCAGGTTATGACATTTTGTTATAGCAGCCCGAATGGACTAAGAGTGCTCTAAAGCAAATGATCGAGAAGCTTAAGATGGGTCTGACCTCGCACCCAAGTTCAGGAAGGCTTCCTGGGAGAAGTCATGGTGGACTCTGACCTGAAGGATGAGCAGGAGTGCCCTAGGGGAGAGGAGAAGGAAGGAGAACCTTCCAGATGCAGGCTCAGTGGCCCAGCAGGAAGGGGTGCAGCCCCCGAGAGGACATGGGAGAGCCAGCGCAGGTGCGGGGAGAGCAGGGCGGCCACCCCCGCGGGAGGGCAGAACGAAAGCAAGGCAGCCAAGCACCTGGTCACCAAACACACGCTGGGCAGCACCACATGCCAACAGCTGGTATTTCACCCCGAGATATGTCACAGACATTTCCGAGTGAGGCAGATTCTTCTTTTCTTTCTTTGAAAATTTCTTCCTTTTTTCAGTTCTCGAAAATGTCCCTCTGCTGGTCAGTCCTCCCTGCTCTGGCTCCCACCCTTTCTTGGCCAGACGACCTTCTCCCTTGGCCCCCTCGGCTTGAACTGCCAGTGAACCTCTGCAGCGCGCTAACGGCGTGGTCCTTCCCTCGAGGTGTTTACAAGGTGGACGTTCTGACAGCGATGACTCCGGGTGCCACAGCTCAGACGCACGCTGGACGAATCTAACCCCGCTCGGAGAGTGATGCCCAGAGCACGAGTCACTGCCACTACCCACCCACGCCCCCCACCCCTGCCCCCTGGCCTATGGCCGCTGCTTCTGTTCCTTTGCCTTCACTCGTTCACTTGGCAAATGCTGATCGTCACCGAGCACCGGCCATGTAGCAGGGACTATCCTGCTGAAAGACCATCCGTGGGGTTTTCATTCGGCCTGCGTTCTCTTCCCCCCGCAGCCTGGGAAATGGGGGGCCCCGGCGCCCCAAACCACGCGCGCCTACTTCATTCTGCCCGGGCAGGGGCAGGAGGAGGAGGAACTTAATACCTGGAAACCGCGTGGCGCGGAACAGCACACTGTCGCTGAGCGTGCTGCTCTTGGCTGCTGACACTCTAGTACACGGGAGGAGGACTTTAGCTAGCTGTGCTGCATTCACTCATTCACTCATTCATTCATTCGCTCAGTGTATATGGAGCTATCGTGCTAGCCCTTGTCATAGGCATTGGGAATATACAGATCGAGTGGTGTTCCCTCAAATAGCTCACACTCCAGCAAGGGGAGAGAGACAAAAATCAGTTAAAATGCCATGTGACAAGTTCCATGAAAGAGAGGAGCACAGGGAGAAATGGGGACACAGAGCAGGGCCCCGGCTCGGCCTGAGGAAAGGTTGGGAATGGCTTCGGGGGGAGCCCGAGCGAACGGATCATGGGCGAACGGATCTCAGCAGGCGGAGAAGGTTGGGGAGGGGGTATCTCAGGCGCAGATTCAACGTCAGACAGTGTGTGACCCGGATACAGAGCTGCAAGGGGGTCAGGTGTGACCGGGGCAGGAGTGTTGAAAGGAGAGGGACGAGGGGCGAGAGCAGACTGACCACAGAAACTCTGTGGCAACTCCACGTGGTCTGAACTTTACGTCGAGGGCCACGGGGGCCCAGTGATAGATGTTCGGCAAGGGGGTGGATGGCCAGATTTGCACATCAGAAAGTCCACTCTGGAGGCCACATGGAGAAGGACCCGGCAGGGAGGACAGCCAAGAGGCTGCTAAGGTGATCCAGGTGTGAAGTGATTTGTGCCTGGACTCAGAGAGTCACTGTGGCCATGGAGAAGGTTCTGGAATGACCAGGCCATCAACTCACCAGCACTTTGCAGAGGTGGCAAAGTTGAGGGAGAGGGAGAGAGAGGAGTCTGGGATGGGCCCAGGCTCGGGCAGCTGGGTGGAGGAGCAGAGGTGGGGATGCCGCCCACCCAGCCCGTGTCCCGGGGAGCCCAGCTCTCACAGGCCCACTGCGGGGATGCCAGCAGCTTCCCGTCCTCTACCTCGGGCTCCTGAGGCATCCTCAGCACTTCTTCTCTGTTTTCACCACCACTGGCCTCACAGCCCCTCAGCCAGGACCTTGGGACTCACCAGGTGCAGGGACTGTAACGACGGGGCTCTGGCGTGTGACGCGTGTGACGCGGGGCCAGCCTCGGCGTGGTGCAGCTGCTCCACACTGTAGCTGCGGGACTTGCCCAGCTTGGGCCGGGGACTCTGGCCCAGGGCCGAGAAGAACTTTTTCAGCCCCAGGGTGGAGACGATGCTGCTCCTTCTCTTGTTCTTGTCAGACGGGGCAGCCGAGGGTGAGCCGGGTCCGGCACTGGCCCCCGGCAGTGCTCTGCAACACAAGCGCGGACATGAGGCGTGCTGGACGGGGCCGGGAGACTGCACCCCGGGGCCCATGGGCCCCAGATGGCTGACACCAATGCCCCTGGCCCTTTGCAGCCAGGAACTGACACCCAGGCTGCAGAAAGGCTGAGTGAGCTTCTGCCAGATGTCTACTTGGGTAGCTTTAGGGACAATAGCTTGGGCAAGCCCTGTGCCATAGCACTCGGCTATGGGTTCACTCATTCATTCAGTATTTGCTAAGGGCCCACTGTGTGCCAGCCTCTTCTAGGCCCTGGGGTATGCAGTATGCAAGACAAACAAGGCCCTTACTCTCAGGAGCTAATAAACAACAGACCAGCAAACAAAGGACAGAAACCATCAGCGGCCGATGTGTAGGGTGAGGCAAAGGAAGACCAGGTGCTTGTTCTAAACAGAGAGGCCAGGGAAGGTCTCCTGGGAAGATGAGCTTTAAACTGAGAGCTGGACGGCAAGAAGGAGCCAGCGCTGCCGAGCCCGGAGCGAGGCGTCCAGGTGCAGGAACAGCTGTGCCACAGCCCCAGGGCAGGAAAGGCTCGGCGCGTTCAGGATCATAGAGGCACCAGGCGACTCGGGCTGGGCGTACGTGACGAGAAGGGGGAAGGAGTCCAGATGGGGTCAGGAGGGCAGGCCGAGGCAGGCTACACTGAGCAAGATCAGCCCCGGTTAAGGGGTTCGAATTCTACACCGAGTGACAGGAAAAAGCATTGCAGGGTTTAAGCAGGAGAACAATGCCATTTAACTAAGGTTTTAAAAAGATACCCTGACTCCTGTGTGGAGGAGGAATTGTCGGACCAGAGTGAAGACAGAGGGCAGGGAGGGCTCTGGAGCCAGCAAAGCAGCGACGCAGCCGAGAGCAGGAGGGGTGGCAGACGGGGAGCTGGGGCTGGGGAGCCCCGCCAGTGGGGGAGCGTGGGAGACAGCAGAGGCGACAGCCACGACAATGCCCGGACCCGGGCTTGAGCCCCGTGTGCAGGGCAGCGTGTTTGCGGGAAGGGACGTGGGAGAAGCAGCTGAGCGTTTTGTTTGCGGGCCTGGTGCAGATGTCCAGGGACACTGCGCGTGCAGATCTGGGGTCCCAGGGAGCAGCCGGGCAGGAGATGGACGCTTGGCGCGGGGTGGCACGTGCGCTCACCAGCACCGTGAGCGGCGGGGAAGAGAAGGCCCGGCTGGAGCACCGGGCTCACCGAGGATTTGAGGCCAGGCCGAGGAGGTCCCCAGGGCAAGGTCTCGGCCCCTCACGGCTGAGGGAGAGAGTGGAACTGTGAATGCTGGGCTCAGTGTCCTCAGCATCTGGTTGCTTCCAGCCCAGAGTCAGAAGCAAGTCCTCTCAGACAGGTAACCCCATCTTGGGAGCACCCGGAGGGCTGGGACTCTCTGGTGGCTGTGCCCCAGGGCCCAGCACAGTGGCTAGAGCTTGAGGCCATTCAGCGATGTTTAGGGAATGAATAAGCAAGGCGCATAAGACTAAAAAGAACTGGGAAAGGCGTGTTAGGGGCGCCACGCTTGCTCAGGGCCTAGGAACCCTCTGGGGATTTGGGAGCAGGGAGGTCGGCCATGTTACCCCTCCAGGGGGTCTCCTTCCCCACTTAGCACCCCCATGCCCACCGCTCCTGCCATCGGGGCTCTTGCTCCTATCACTCACCGGGGTGGCACATGCCCTCCAGATCCTGACTCTGTCCTCTGCGGGGCTCCCTCTGGTTCCTGGCCAGGCTCTGGCTCCTCTGAGAACAGCGAGAGGGTGATGCCTGTGGTGTTGACGGTGGCAACGTCTGTGGGGTCAGGAAAGCCCTCGAGTCCTCCTGCAAAAACCACAGCGTCCCCGCTGGGCAAGACCGGCCCACACCCACAGTCACAGTGGAGGAAAGGGACATGGCCACCAACGGAGGCAGGAGAGCAAGAGGGCGCTGGAGAGAGCCCAGGAAGCAGGGCGTGGGGGGATTAGTATCCCAGATAATCAGGGCTGAGGACCCCTCTGGGAGTGTCCTAGGCCCGGAAACTATTTGAGGACAGGAACTGGGTCTTGTGGACTGCTGTAACCCTGTCACCCAACACAGCACTTGGTACCTACAGATGATTAATGAGCGTTTGTTAAATGAAGAGGTTGATTGGGATAAGTCATGTCCCTTCTGTATCAAGGGACATGGCGGGGAGCAGGGAACACAACCTGTCAGTTGTGATCTCTAACAGCTTTAACAGTAGCCATCGTTTTTGGAGCATCTATTATGTGCTGGGCACTGAGCGAAACCCTCCACGGAGATGGCATCACGCAGTCCTGTGAGACAGGCCCCATTACTGTCCTCACTTTACAGGGCGGGCAGGAGCACAGAGGGACCAAGTGACTCACCCAGAGCTCTCGGCTCCAGGCCTCTGGGATGCGAAGGCTGGGGCTGCCAGAGAGGGGCCAGCTGTGAGAGCAGAAGCCCTGCAGGAAGTGGTTAGGGGCAAGCCCGCAGTCAGCCTAGAGTCCCTCGGATAGAAACCCACAGCTCAGCAGTGGGTGGGAGGGACCCCAGGGTGAGGCCTGTTCCCTCAAGGTCTGTGTGGGCAGGGGAGGAAGAGGGGCAGAGTCTGTCTCTGTGTGGGGAGGAGGGGGTGGCGGGCACACCCAGGGGTGGGGGACTTGGCATCCACATCCTCGATAAGGTCACTGCAGTCTGTCATCTCTCTGCCCTCTCCTCCGCCACTGCTTCCGAGCCCTGGATCACCCCCGAGCCATCCCAGCCCCGAGAATATCAGAGCCATGAGCACGTAACGGCGAGAATGAGTGCGGCAGGCCTGTTACTCTGCACAAAGCGAGCGGCAGAGTTGGTCACCTGGGATCACAACATCGGGATCAGAGTCTGAGCCTGGCGACACCCAGGATTTGCCCACAATCGGAGGACTGAAGACCCCTTCCCAGGGCAAACAGGCCCACACCCTTCAGCAGCTTTGCCTGCTGAAACCCACTGGCCTGCCCAGCAGGGCTGGCGGGCAGGGAAGATCAGGTACCAGAGAGCAGCCCAGGCACACCGTGCATGAACTCTGTCGTTCTCTGGTCACAGTGTCCTCTGGTCACAGTGTCCTCCGGTCACAGTGTCCTCCAGAGAGCGCGTCTGCCTAGCCACAGAAAGCCTCGAGGGCAGGACTCCTGCTGAAGTAGCTCACGTACTTCCCCCACGGTGCCCAGCGCAGCACTCAGGTGAATGAGCGAATGCAATGAAGCGAGGACGGACAAGGGGAAGGGCCTCAGCCACGGGACTGTTGGGCATTTACTGCTCTAAGCAAATAATAAATCCCAGCGCTTCCACCTCTTCCTGCGCTGTCGGGAATAAATTCCTGAAAGCCCAGGCCTCCAGCAGCCATGGAGCTTGGGGCTTCCGTACACATGTCGGGGTTCCCAGCAGTGAGAGGGTGTCACCACGGCCTTCCCCACAGTTCTGCCTCCCCCAGGAGGAAGTGGCTAATTTGCCTCCGGGCTGACATCGAATCCTGCATCCAGCCCACAGCCTCTAGCAGCTCCCCAACACCTGTCACTGCTCGCAGGGGGTCCGCGGGGCTGCCGGGAGTCGTGTGTGGCTGTGCCTGGTGTGTCACAGACCCTACCTGGGCCTCTGCTCTAGGACTGCTGGAGGCCTGGGCTGGGCACCAACCAGTGGCAGTCCCTTACCGTCTCTGCTGGGCTCCAGGGGCAGCTCCGGCTCCTGGCTGCAGGGGCCCCTCTCCATGCTGCCCTTGTGGACAGCTCCTCCGCAGCGCTCCTGCAGCCCCCGAGACATGCTGTTGTTGCAGTTGTTGGTGGACAGGCCCAGCAGTGGGTGCCTGACTTGGGGGCTGCAGGACTGGGTCTGCGGTGGGGTAAGCTCGCAGGTCCTGAGAGCCACGCTTCTTGAGGGAGCCACAGGCTCTCCCTGGTCACCCAGCCTGCGGGGTCCAAACAGGGCTACCTTCCTGTGAGACCCAGGGGAAGTGGTTTTCCTTGGAGGGGGAGGGGTTGGCACCCAGCCTTCAGGGGAGAGGGAAGCGGGTGGCCGCTGGGCTTGGTGGGGGGCAGAGGGCTCTGCATTGCTCTGTTGCAGGGAGGAAGTGGAGATAATTTCCAGAGACTCGTGACTTTCTACAACCTGGGCTTCACTGCCTGGCCCCGAGGGCCCAAGCTTCATGGAAGAGGTCATGGCATAGGCTGTCCCGCATGGAGCCCGGGACTCCACAGGGGGAGCCCAGTGATTTCCCAGCCCTGGACCAGGCTGCCACTGGGACGCCAGGGATGCGGGCTTAGAGTCCAGGGCGAGAGGCATAGGGACAGCATCTTCTCCCAGAATCAGAGTCCCCTCAGGTATGCGTCCTCTGCTTTCTTTCCCCTCATCTCCCACCTCCATGTCATCAACCCCAGGCAGGTGACGCTGGGCCTGAAGGCCCCAGGGCAGTTCCATTTCAGCCTTCCTGGACCACCTGTGGCCTCCTCGGGGCCCAGAGCCGCGCAGTCGAGGGCTGCTGCCCGGGGTCTGCCCACATGCCGGGCTGGCCAGTGAGGTCCTGCAGCTGTCCGGGGTGGCGGTGCTGCCCAGGGCAGAGTCCACCCCCTCGGGGCACACGGTATCTCCAATGTGTGTTTCCCGGATCCACTCAGGGAGGAGCCGGAGAGGGGAGCACAGGCCACGGGAGCCTAGTGGCTCCGCCAGCACGTCCTCCATCCCATAGGCAGCCTGGAGCTCCCGGAGCACCCTGGGGTCGGGGGGTGCCTTCCCCCGCGCAGGGCCAGGGTGGCGGTTCTCCATACAGCTGCCGCAGGCTCGCCATGTCCTCTCGCTGCCCCTGCGGTCCAGGCTGCCCACAAGCGCGTGCAATGCCGCCTTCCCCGCGTCCCGCAGCCGAGGGCCCCCGTTGATGTAGTCGGCCAGGTCCGGCTTGGAGCGCAGGGGACCCTGGTCCGCGGCCTGCAGCCCCGAGCTCAGCACCTGGCGCTGGCGCTGCTGCAGCCGCTCCAGGTAGCGGACCTCGGCCTCGCCCGCGGACTCGTCCTCGAAGCGGACGTGCGACGGCGACGGGCCTCGCTTCGGCCTCTGCCCGCTGCTGGACTCGCCGCTGGAGGAGTCGCTCACGTTCCCGTTCTGGAGGCCGTCTCTGCAGGCGCAGGGCACCCTGGGCTCCGGGGCTGGGCTTCTCGGGCCATCTCTGGCAAAGAGACAGGAGGAGAGATCACAGGCAGAGAGACGGGAGGAAGGTGCCGCCCCGCCTCCGCCCCCCTGGGGTGCAGTCTCCCATGCTGCTCTGTGGGAACCCCGACCCACAAGTTACCCCAAATCAGGTTCCCGGGGAGTCAGGCGGCAAGGCAGAGTAATGTATAAGCCCGTCCTGATCCCGAGCCTGAGCGCTCCACAAAATCAGCACGGCCTCCTTAGCTTTTGGCTTTCCCTCCACGGCCGGGCCCAGCCCGAGCTGGGATGAAACGTCATTAAACCTGAGGCTGTACGGAAGGAGGAAGCCAAAGCCCCCCTGTGCGGGGTGCGGGGCTGTGCGTGTTGGGGGAGAGGAGGTGAGCCCAACCGCTGGCAGGTCCGGCGGTGAGGAACGTGGAGATTCCTAGTTGCCATCAGTCTGAAGCTCTTATGGGAAGGGGGTACTTTAAGTCCCCACAGAGCCTGCGTGGGAACTGAAGTCAGGGTGTCCAAGCACGCTTGCTCCCAGTTTCCACTGGAGGGTCTTAACCGCCCTGCTTAGACAAAACGCAGACAATGCAGCGCTGGCGTTTCTCGCTGGACCCTGGGTCCTGACTGTCACCACAGCCCCTCCTTGTAGCTGGTCATCTCCAGCCTTCGCACACGCCCACCTGCGTGTAGCGGCCATGCCACTGCGGGGCTGGGGACAGCCTTCACGGCTGTCACTGACTTTGGCTCTGGGAGACCCTGTGCTCGGTGCTCAAGTCCTGCTCGGCTCCAGAAAACACCCACACAAATCTCACACCAGGGCCCCTTGGAGCCAGGTGACCTGAGTTTCAGGCCACTGTGCAAAGGGGCCAGGCCCTTAGGCCATTTCCTAACAGAGGCCGCCCAAGTAAGGACCATTCTTCTCCCTTCCTGCTCCCTGCGGCGGCCTCCCCACCAATCCACTGCTAAGTGTTTGGGAGTCACCTCGTTTCTTGTTTCTCCCGTGATGGCTTCTGTGTCACTCCCGCTGGACCCCTGCAGTGGCCTCTTATCCAGCCTTTCCACCTGCCTCCTGTCTGTGGGTCCTCCTGGAGCACAGCTTTCATGACACCGCCCCCATGAGGGCACAGGATCAAGTTCACGGTCTTTGGAGTGAAGACACGGGCCCTCCCTACTTTCCTCCCCAGCCGCCCACCCGCTCCGCCCCCACCTCCTGCAGTCCTCCTGCCTCATTCCTGGAATCTTTCTTCTTGGCCTGCCTGCACTTGACCCCTGCTTAGTAAATCTTTCCTGTTGTAGAGACACTACGTGTGACGGTTCATTTTATGTGTCAGCTTGGCTGGGTCATGAAACCCACATACTCAAACATTATGGATGTTTCTGATAAGGTGTTTCTTGGACAAGATTAAGATTGAAATTGGTGGACTCTGAATGAAGCAAATTAGCCTCCACAATGTGGGTGGGCCTCATCCAATCAGTCGAAGGCCTCAATAGGACAAAGACTGACCTCCCCTGAGCAAGAAGGAATTGCGCCATCAGACTGCCTCTGGACTCAAACTGCAACTCTTCCCTAGGCCTCCCTTGCTGGCCTACCCTGCAGATTTTTAGTTAACCAAGCCCACACAATCATGTGATTGCTCACCCGATTCCTTAAAATAAACCTCTCTATGTACACACATCCCCTCGCTGCTGTTTCTCTGTTCCTCACTAACACACCGTGATCACGTCTCCGTCCTCCGAACACCTGTATGACTCATTTGTGATCACACCTGCAGAAGACGATAGGGCTGGGAGGGACCTCTGAGACCACATGGCCCTTCTCACTCCTACATAGGAGAGGCCACGCAAGACCAGCACCTGAGCAGCTGGGAAAGGCAAGGTGTGGGATGTTTTCTCCCAGAGAAGGGGCCCTAAAAATAGAACTAGACACTGACTATAGCTGACGGTCGCTATCTGGAGGCAGGGGCCTGGATTTTGGAGACCCTCTACTTTCTTTCACTCACCCGGAAGTGTGCATATGTGACAGTTACCGTCACTGGCATGCTTTATGTGTTATGTCACTGTGTTTAGGCCTTCTCTGCCTGTGCCCTCTCCTCCCCCTCCTTCACCTCCTCAACCAGAGAATTAAATTCTGCTCCGATAGCATAGTGTACATACCACAGTTTGCTCAACCTCGCCCAGATGCTCCAGCAACTCATAAAGAAATGTATGTGAGCAATTTGTGGATTTATTAATCCCTCCTCTAGCTGGATGCCTCAGGGATTCTGGAAGTAGGATGGGAATGCTCTTCCAGTCTGCCTCAACGTGAGTTCCTTCCTTGCCTACCTTTGTTGCTACCCAGCAGAAAGAGAAATATACTAGCAATTAAAAGGAAAAGAGTTTGAATAACAGCAGGAAGAAATCATCCATGCCTAACAATGACTGTGAAACATGCCAACCAGCGGGGAGAACAGCCATTGACTGGTTGGCTTCTAGAATTATCCACGGCATTTACTGGACTGGACAACATGCCCTTCCAGGCTGTTCTGTGTAGATAAGTGGTCTTGCCTGTCAGGGCGCAGGTGAACATGACCCCTGTGCTGGTGGTGTCACTGACCATTCCTAACCATCCCCCATGCCCCAACGGCGAAGCCATCAACTAGCCTCGTAGCTCTAACGGGTTGGAATGGTCTGAGCTGCTGATGAAGCAGAGCGCGA
>RJWJ010048286.1:0-10665 GCA_004363605.1 Indri indri | reverse complement strand
TGGGGAGACAGAGACAGAGGTGGGGAGACAGAGACAGAGGTGGGGACACGGAGAGAGACGGGGAGAGAGAAAGATGGGGAGAATGAGAGATGCGCAGGACAGGGAGACAGAGATCGGGTGCGGAAGGCGGAGTGGCAGATGACAGGGACAGGAGAAGACGCGAGGCAGCTGGGGGAGCAAGAGGGTCCCAGAGGGGCGGGAGGGAAAGGCAGTCCTGACCACCCTGACTAGGAGACCGCCGGAGCAGCCCCAGGAGGGAAAGACAGCGCAGGGAACGCAACCAGGAAAGAGAGAGAAATTCCCAGACTGAGTGAGAGACAGGCTGAAACCGGCACCCACGCACAGACTTGGGGGACAGGGGAGCCCTTGGGTGTCCGTGGTCGGGCAACAGAGACGGTAGCTGAGAAAGCCAGAGCCATACAGACGAGACAGACAGAGGGACAGCTGAGCCCTAGGAGGAGACACAGCCCATGAACCGCCTTGACCGACAGCGGATCTGCCTGGGCTGTGTGCCACACACTTGACATCCGCGGGTCTCCTCCCCGCCTCCCATAGGCGGTAGGCCAGAGGGTGTCTTGGGGAAGGGTTGATATCTCCCAGTTTCCAAGTCCTTAAATATGGCAGCTTATACAATGTTTTGCTCCTGTTCACTGTTGTACAGACCTAACCCAGAAGCCTTGGGTGACCATGCGCCGCCGCACTGACTCTGGTCTGGATGCAGAGGGGTCCAGGCAGGAGAGTCAAGATGGGAAAAAGGCCAAAAAGAATGGGAGAGAGGGACACAGGAGAATGAGGTCGACACTGAGAGAGGCCACCGAGATGCAGAAACCTCTCGAAGGGGCCTCTGTGGAGGGTGAGAATGAGAGATGAGCGATCAGAATGGCAGGTGGGAAGGGGCAGAGATGGGGACAGAGAGAGTCCCCAACATGAGAGGGAGGGCTTGGGGGTGACCCAGGGACAGGTCCAAGAAGTGAGAGAAGAAAAGGAGGGGTTCTACAGGGCAAATGGCCATTGGTCTCCTAGACACAGGGAAAGGGGCCCCATGGAAGCACTCAGGTGAGTGCGTGTGAGATTCAAGTCTGGGAGGCGGGGGCGGGTAAGCAGCTGGTTTTGTTCCTGGCTGGTGTCAGGGCCCATCTTGGGGCAGGGGCTCTCTGGAGCTCGGATGGTAAGTTCATGAGTACCAGGATCTTGGCTGTCCTGCAGCTGAGTTTACGCAGGATGGGCCTTGCACTGTGGCATTTCACGGGCGCTCAGGATATTTGTTAAATGAGTGAAAACAGGACTCGCTCTAATCTCTTATCAGAGACTCTGCACTCAGTCTGATATGCTGTTGTGGGGTCTCTGGGGCACATGCAGGGCTCACTGGTGATCAAGGTGAGGTCTCTAGTTTATTTTCTACCCCGAGGGGCTCACCATCTATTGAGAGCCTGCTGCACTACAGTTAATCTCATTTAACCCTCATAAGAACTGGGCAAGGTTGGCTTAAGCCCCATTTTACAGAACAGGAAACTGAGATACAGCAAAACTAAGTAACGTGGTCCAAAGTGGCACAGTGAGTTAGAGGAAGTCAGGATTTGAATCCACATTTGTCTGAGGGAAACACCTGGGGGAGGTTTACAGCCCCGGAGAGGGAAATTCAGAGTGAGGTGAGGGTGAGATGCAGTTGGAAGGAGGCATGAAGAAATGGCATTATTGAGGGTACATCCCAGGCCTCCAATAAATACCGAATAAATGAATGAGCCAATATGGTGGCATCCTGAATCTAAGCCCACTTAGGGTAAACCCAGGGCTGAAATCTTTTACCCTTAGAATGGTGCGGGGCAGTGGCTCTCAACGAGAGGTCATTGTGCCCTCCTTAGGACATTGGGCAGCATCTGGAGACATTTGTTACTGGCATCTAGAGGGTAGAGGCCACAGATGTTGCTGAATATCCTACAACGCACAGGACAGGCCTCCACAACGAAGAATTACACAGCCCCAAATATAGTCAATTCTGGTACGTTCTATGAAGTTGCCACACATTTCTGTCAACCAATCAATACACAACCTTGTTTCATGTGTGTTTCTGCTGAAAGACACCTTAATATATGTTGTTGATTCATTCGCATGGAACTCACAGCCAACGGCCCCTTAACTCACTGACTAAAGCTCATCTAATACACGTATTTTCTCCTTAAAGTGAATCGCAGCCTTCCTGCACTTAGGAACACTATACGGCACTTCAGCACTGTGCTTGGGGGACATTTTAAACATTGAAATCACCAATAAAAAGCACAAAGATGCAAAAACACATGGCACTAAATAGACCAAGAAAAGAACCCTTGTTCACAGTGTGAGAGCTGAAATGAGAAGGCAGAACATCGCCTCATTCAACCCATCTGGGCGCGTGCACATAGGGCGACTCCAGATTTTCACTGCTGTGCGTACGTTTAGGAATAACCACAAAAAACTCGTGCATACTGATTTGGGGGTTCAAATAAATTTTAGCGAGTAGGTGCATTCGCAAAGGCAGAAGCCAGAAATAATAAGGACCAACTGAGTCAACAGTGCGGGTGTTAGAAACCTCGGTTCAGGGGAAGAGGACTCGGGCCTTGGTTCTGTCCGATTGCACACACACTCGCTCAGAGACTGCGGGCAAGTGAATTCAAATCTCTGAGACTGTTTTATCTGTAAAATGGGGAAGCTTTCTCTCCCTCTCCTGCGCCCCCCGCTTCCCAGGTGGTTGTCAAGAAGTTTGCTGAGGACTGTGAGGTGGTACTGGAGGGAGAGTGAGGACAGAAGAAGATGACAGAAGGAGAAAACAGTGACGAAAAGGTAGGAGCCCAGAAGAGGTAGATCTGGGCCCCATTTAATGGAGAACTTTGTAAAAGTCCATCCACACATAGAATAACTTCAGCAGGAGGTGGAGAGCTCCCTGTCTTTAAGGGCATTCAAGAACAGGCTGGAAGGGGACTGGAGAAAGAGGCAGCAGAGGGGATTAAGAAATAAGAAGTGGTGTTTGGGCCAGATTCCAGCTGACGTCCCCAGGTGATGGCCTGGCTGTCTGTGGAACTCAGAGCTGGATGTGAAGTTTCAAAAACTCCAGGGTAAGTGTTTTGGGGAAGGTGGGAATGACTTCCTCCTATCAGAGGTCACAAGAAAAACATCTCTGAGACTAAGGAAATGCGGGAAAGAAGGAAGCCACCATTTGTCGAGAGACTGTTGTGCTGGGAGTTGATCTCGTTTAATCCTCCTACAAACCAGCAAGGTTTAGCTTTAACCCCATTTTACAGAGTAGGAAACTGAGACGCAGAAATTTAAGCAGAATGGTCCAAAATGACACAGTAAGTTAGAGGAAGTCAGGATTTGAAACCATGTCCTGCCTGGCTTTGACGCTTATGTGCTTTGGACACTTACACTGAGCCCGAGGGGAGGTGGGCACAGAAGGTGACCCTTAACAGCCACAGGGATTTCAGACTCTTTGAGAAACCAAGGCCCAGTGTAAAGTGAGGGCCTGTGGCCCACAGGGCGCTCTGCCAAGCCCTGGGAAGTGGCCGAGGACCCCCTGCCTCTAAATCAGGAAGAAATTCCAGGAGTTCTGGTGTAAAATCTGTCCCCTGTTCTTGATTCTTGTAAAAGTATAAGATGCTCTAGAGCAGGCGGTCTAATCCTTGGGGCTGGGCGTGTGGACTGACTTTGGGGTACCTGTGCACTTGGACAAGAAAAATACATGTCTTTATCTTCATTACCCTCCGATGAAAACTCAACCTTGCCTCAATTCAGGACGCAAGCAACAAACCCTGCGAGTCTCAGCAAGACCTGCACTATATCCTCAGTAGAAATCGCAGCTATTTCCAGATCCTTACACAGTGGCACAGACTTTTCAAAGTAGTGTTTACCTTCCTCATGATTTTGAAATTAGAGCCGTCTTAAAATCCACCGCCTGATCTTGCTGTCTAACATGTTGATGAAAAGCTGATATCATGACATTCCACGTTTTGCTTTTTAAAAATATTTTGCTAACTATATTTTAGTGTGACTTCTGTTGCTATCTTATGTATTTTACTTTACGCATTTATAAGCATTACCTGAGAAGAACTATGTCAGTCCATGGCCCCCTCCAGTCCAAAGAACCCAGTTTTAGAGTAAATGGCCCCTTGGCCACTAGGTGGTGGCTTTGGCCAGAGCGCAGGGCCTGGGCAGAGAAGGAAGCGGCAAGCAGAGGTAGGGCAGAGCGCGGCCTCTGAGGGCGCAGCTAGAGGCAGCGGCGCGCTGGCAGGCCTGGTGGGGAATGTGCTCTTGTGACGGGGCACAGCCCAGAGGAGTAGACAGCCAGGAAGGGGCCGGCAGAGCCCCACCAGCATAGCCAGGACTGTGGCCGGACCATGGGGTCAGAGGCCTCACTGCTTGAGTCAAACCCTGGCTTCCCTGAGCCTTGGTTTCCCCCTCTGTAAATGGGCCAGCAACTGTGTGAACCTCACAGGATGATTCTAAAGAATGAATGAGATAATCCAGGTAAAACGCCGTGTCCAAAAACGATCAACACCCACTGTAGGGTAGCCTCTGGTGGGAAAAAGCAAGCAGAGTGGGGACAGAGATGGTAATTAATATCTTGATAATTACCATGTGCTGAGCACCTATTATTACCCTGGGGGAGCTCCGTCTATGACAACACGGAGGTGGGACAGAGAAGGACAGGAAGAGGTGGGACGAGAAAGTGAGCATGAGTAGGGATGGCAAGTGGAGAGAGGAAACGAGAGAGGTGGCATCTGGGGGCAGGGGATAAGGAGGAAGAGGACGGGCAGAGAGGAAAGGGGGCCCCCCAGGTGGGGAGAAAGGAGGGAACCCCAGGAGGTGTGCCACCCCTCCGGGACCAGCATGTGGCACGGGGAAAAAGCAATGCAGTTCCAGGGCGGCGTGTGCACCCCCACCCCAAGCCGCCTACCTCAGTGGCAAAGAAGCCTTTGGGTCGGTGTTTGCCCAGGGATGCGAGGCCACCAGGCCCAGGACTCTCGCTTGCACTGATGGTCTGTTGAGCTGCGGCCAAGATTTCATCCAGTTTGTCTAGGGGAGGTGAACGGGGGGTGGGAAGACAGCGAAATGAAGTTTGCTTTGGCCGCTGGGAGCTCTTGTTCACACAGAGCACCTGTACGAACCAGCGAAGGGCAGCCCTGCCTCCGTGCTGGAGCACCGGCAGTCCGGCGTGGGGACACGAGCTCCCGGGCCAGCACGGGGAAGGGCGAGGGCAGGGAATAGGCCAGCCATCAGGGGAAGGCGGGGAGGGGAGATTGCGGCCTCCTTGGGGTATGAGGGTGAGGAGCTCGCTCTGAGGTGGAGGTGGCCGAAGGGCGCACGGGAGGGAAGGCGGGTGGAGAGGATGCGGCACCCCGAGGGCAAGGTCGTGGGGGTCAGTCAGCCCTGGGAGCAGCGCTGGGCAGTCTTACTGAGAGCCATCTGATACACGGTCCGCTTTTTCTCCATGCTGGGTACCGGCGCAGGCTGCTGCTCGTACTCTGTGGGCAAAGGACACGGATGAAGCCCAGGGCGCCCCCGTGGGACACGACGAAGCGGGCTCGGCCAGTGGGCGTGGCCAGCGGGTGCGGGCCAGTGGGCGTGGCCAGCGGGCGTGCGCAAGCGCGAGTGGGGCAGTGAGGGGCCGGGGTCGGGAGGGGGCGAGTCCGCTGGCGGGTTCGGGAGACCCGGGCCCTCCCACCAGTCCTGTGCCCACTCACCACTCTTCTTCTTCCAGGGGGAGACTAGCCCGGGGGGGAGGCAGTAGAGGAGCCAAGAGTTAGGACGACTGGGGAAGGCGAGGGGCCCCCTCTCTGGAACGCCCACCTCCCTCGGGGCCCCGGGGTGGGGGCGGTCAGCTGTCAGAGCCGCCCCAGTCAGGGGACGCCGGACCCCCCAGGTCCACTCGCCTCGTCTGGAGGGCGGGGCTCGCTTTCCTCTGTTATTGGGGATTTGGGGGAGCTAGTGCAGGGAGAGATGGAGAATGGGGGTGGGGCGAGGTGGGACAGAAGGAAGGAGACGGCGCGACCCGCAGAGAGGGTCACACACAGACCCTGAGAGAGACCCCAACAGAGAAACAGATACAAGAGGACAGAGGAAAGCAGGCTCTCAGACATCCCTTCCCAGCGACACACACGCAGGCCAGAGAGAGTCCGACCCATGGGTTGGGGGACAGGATGAGGACAAGGACCCCTGGTCACTAACAACACTAACAAACTCAAGGGATGGTCCAGCCCGCCTTGCCCTCCCCCTCCCGGCCCCTGCAGCAGCCGCGTAGGCTCACCCATCTCCTCCAGCTCCGAGGTCATAGACTTGGACCGCAGGGAGATGGTCGGGGGTGGGAGTCGCTTGGCCTGCTGGGGTGCTGCAAAGGTGATGGGGAGGCATCAGGGTCACGGGGAGAAGCCTCCACTCGCTCCACCACCACAGTGCTCCCAGAGGTCAGGCAATAGCCACCACCGGCATGCTGAGCCCTCCCTGCCTCAGTTTCTCCCCAGAAGGGTCATGAACAAACAGCCTTGGGGACAGGAAGGCCTTGGGTGGTGGGGGCTAGCCTTCAGGGCTCCTGAGGGTCTCAGTCTGGTGGCAGTGGGGTGCTCAGGGCTGGCCCCGCAGTGGTGGAGCACCTTTCTTATGGATGGCCTCATCCATGTCCGGGTGCCTGGTGACCATCACCACCTTGACCATCAGCGTGTTGCCCCCTTGGCGGATCATGTTCACCACCTGTCGGTGTCCGACCTTCACCACATTCTGCCCGTTCACCTGTGGCACAGACACCCCCCAAATGACACAGAGTAGATGAGAGGAGGGCTGCCTTCAGCTTTGGAGTCCCCAGTGAAGTGGCCTACCTTGCCCTGTCCATGACCCTCTGAGCCTTCATACCATTGCCTCCCTTGCCCCCATGTCCCCCTCCCTGTAACTCTCCTGGCCCTAGGGTTGAGAAGGGGCTTGGCCCACCCTATTCACTTCTCTGTCCCTCCTTTTCCTCCAGCATTGTGTGTGTGCACACACGCACGTGCACTGGGGACATCTCTGTGCCACTCTTTTGAGATGCTTCAACCGCTGAAGGAAGCAGAGGCTAGCTGGGGGGTGGGCAGTGGGGCTGGGAAGCCTGGTGCCAAAGGAGAATCTGGAGGCGGACAGCCGGATCCTGGCCTGGGGATTTGTCACCAGGGTTCCAGGGAAGAGAGGGGGCCAGGACTCACCTCGATGAGGAAGTCTCCCATTCGCAGTCCAGCTCTCCATGCCACGCCGCCCTCGTCCACTGACTCCAGGTACTGCAGCGCCGGGAAGGCCGGGGTAGGGGTGAACTCCTCGATGGGGGTCTGCGCTGCAGACGGGGAGGAGCCGGCCGGGTCGGAGGGGAGGGGGTGGAGAGGCCGAGCAGGGGATGGGGCTCAGACCCAAGTCACGGAGGCCTCACCGTAGCTGAGGGACCAGCACCCCAGGGTGGGGTGGTGGGCGGGCTGGGGTCCCTTCTCCTTTCCAACCCCCCTACTGGCCCTGCTTCCAGGGTCACAGTGCCCTTCTCCCATCCCCTCGTCAGCTGGCACTCACCCTTGGCCCCCCGGAGCACGAACCCAAACCCCTCACTGTCCTTCTTCTGCAGCAAGACTGTCTTCTCCTTAATGATGTAATCGCTGGCAGGGAGGCAGGAGGGGTGGGGAAGGGATCATGAGACACAGCCGGTGCCCCACCCGCGACCCAGTGCCCGATCCCCTGCACCTCCTAGCATCTCTCTCACCCACTCTGTGTGCGTATGCCTGCAGCAGCCCTGACAGGCCTCCCCCGAACAGCCCGGAGTGCTCTCTCTCCCACTCACTCTTTCCTCATTCATCCGTCCACGCATCCATCCACCCATCCATTCAGCAAGTAGTTACCGAGCCCACCCTGCGCCAGGCACAGTGGGAAGGATGGGAGCTAAGCCTCCTGATTCCCAGACAGCTGGGCCTGGGTCCCTGCTAGCCACTTCCTGTCTGTGACCTTGAGCCCACGACTTTAGCCTTTTCATTTCCTCATCTATAATGGCAGACAATCACAGACCCTACCTGGTGGGTTGCTGTGGGAGTTCAATGGGGGTCACATGGATATAGTATTTAGGAAAAGTGCCTGGCACTAGTATGTGCACAGTAGGATTCATTCACTGTCCTTAGATAAAGGTATTAAGTCAAGAGACACGTACTTCAGTGATAGCCCTCCAAATTCCTTTGCTGTATACATGTTATAGTAACACCTCCCAAGGTCTCCAAGCATATTGTAATATTGCTTATTCTGCCCTGTCCAATATGGTGGCCCCTAGCTGCACGTGGCTATTTTTACGAAAGTTAATCAAAATTAAATCAAACAATCCAGTTTGAAACAATCCATATTTTAAAGTGCCCAGTAGCCACATGTGGCTTGTGGCTACCACATTGGACAGCACGGATACAGAACATTTCCATTACTGCAAAGTTCCAGCAGACAGCACTTTGACAGTCTCTGTATTCCCTGCTGCATTTCGAATGTATCTCCTGCATGCAGTCAGTATATTCTAGTAAAATGCGAACTACTCATGAATATGTTGATAGTCCCCAGTGAAGCCACCAAACCGCGCCGGCACATTTGGGTAAGACTCACATACCCAGTAAATGTCAATGAAACTCAAATACATTTCATTTATCTCAACACCTGCTCAGGCTCTCTTGAACATCAGCCCCAAACGCCTGACATCACCACTGTATGCCTCGGAATACACATCCAATCCATTCCAGGAGGGTCCAAAACCCTGGCATACAACAAGAACACTCACACACACTGGCTCCGATGCCACTGTCTTCAGAATACCCAAGAGTACCCAGGGGCCACCGGCATGCATGCCCTGCTGTGCCCCAAGCATCCTTCAGCGATGTCTGAAGCCCGTCCCAGTGCACCCTTGTAGCAACCCCTGCCACAATCACACCTCCCGGTGTATTCCAACAATATCCAGACCTCAGTAATATCCACGTGGCCCTAACACGCTCCAATAATAGCCGAGCATGCTCCCCAATTACCTACCCCCACAAATCCAGCAAAACAGACCTCTACGAATACTCCAGTATATTTCAGTAACACCCCCGCACATCCCAGTATGCTCCAATAATAACTCCCCCTCACTCCAATCGCGGCATATTCCCATAACACACCCCCTGAACACATCCCAGCACACGCCAATGATACCTAACATGCTCCTACTGTATTTTGGTACCACCCCCCCACAAGCACCCCTGCATACTCCCATGACCCCCACGACCCCCACTGTAAAATCCATGCATGTGCACCATGGTGGAGGTGTCCTGGACGGGCATGTGTATGCCCTCCCTGCCCCACCCTCCTCATCGCGCCCCAGTGTGCAAGCGACACACGTGCTCACATGTATGTACCCCAGCAACCGTCCTTGCTCAGAGTTCACCACGGCCCAGCAAACACATCCACACCATACCTGCCATGTCTTCCTCCCCCTGGGTTTTATATTCAGCCCAGGGGCAGCCACCTTGGTAGCTGGGTGGAGCAGGTGTTGGCAGAGAAGGGGGATGGGGTTGAAAGGGGTGAATGAGGGGAGGGGGCGGGGGAGGGAGGACTGGGGCCAAGAGGACTGGAACAGTGAGTGGTCGGGCTCGGTGGAAATTGGTTCAGAGGTCAGAGCTGCCTGCTCCCGACTATGCATTCTCTGATGTCCTCGTCCCCACCTTTGTCCTTGCCACAAACCCTGAGGACCTCCTCCAAGCTCTCACGCCCTTGCCACCCCCATAGCCCTTCCAGCATTGCAGGCTCCCCCGACAGCCAGAAGCCTGCCTTGCTGCCGGCATTCAAAGCCTTACCTCTCCCCCGTCTTTCACCTGCCCCCTGGAATCTCTCTTTTACCCCCACGTCAGCCTCACACCCATAAATAAGCCTTCCCCGAATGTCACCCAATATAATCCATAAAACTCCCACGGTCCACGATATGCCAAGAAGGAGCACTTGCCACGGGCTAGGTAGTATTCGAAGCCCTTCACAGGTAAATATGAAACTGTCTCACAACCAGCCTCTGAGGTAGGGAGATAAGTACTAGTTCCACTTTACAGGTGAGGAAACAGAGGCACAGAAAGGTTAAGTAACTTGCCTGAGGTCACACAGTAACATTCTTCAACAATACCAAGAAAATACCTCGGTTACTGCAGTAGAAATACCCTCCACTCCACAGCACCCTAATGCATTGAGCACATATATGTCTGCTCCAAATTCACCATGAGCAGCCCCTCCAGCACCTGAAACTTACTCCAGCGTATGCCAATAACACAGCAACAACGAGTAACACTTACTGAACTCATGCTGAGTGCCAGACACTATTCCAAACACTTTACATTTACTTTTTCATTTAGTCCTCACAACCCCCTGCCCCGGGAGGAGTTGACTGTGATTGTTCCCATTCTATAGAGGAAGAAACTGAGACACAGAGAAATAACTTGTTCAAGATCATCACATCGGCTAGAAAACTGTCAAAACCAAGATTTGAATTCTCACAGGCAACGCCTATACCCCATATGTCCGGACACCCCCAGATCGGAATAGCATCCCCGGGCCCTCCTTCTCAAAGGCCATCCTGCGCGTGCTCCTCTCTCCTCCCCTGACTTGCTCACCCAGTCCCCAGGTATAGGTGCCCCCCCCACCCAC
>RJWJ010048285.1:0-10653 GCA_004363605.1 Indri indri | reverse complement strand
GCTGCCGTAACAAAATACCTCAAACTGATTGGCTTAAACAATAGAAATGTATGGTCCCACAATTCTGGGGGATAGGAGTCCAAGGTCAAGGTGTTGACAGGTTGGTTCCATTTGAGGGCTATGAGGAAGAATCTGTTCCTTGCCTCTCCCCCGGCTTCTGGAGGTTTGCTGGCGATCTCTGCTGTTCCTTGGTATGCAGAAGCATCGCCCTGATCTCTGTGTTCACCCTCACGTGATATTCTTCCTACATGTGTGTTTGTGTACAGATTTCTGCTTCTTACAGTAATACCAGTCATATTGGATTAGGGCCCACCCTAATGTCCTCATCTTAACTATTAATAAATACATGCGCCACAATCCTATTTCCAAATAAGGTCACATTCTGAAGTACTGTGGGGTTAGGACCTCAACATCTGAATTTTGAGAGGACAATTCGGCCCATAGCAGCGGTGTCGGGCACTGCTCACTCCTGGCCATTCCCTTTCTATTCAGAAACTGTTCTGAGTACCTGAGCATTCAAGACATTTTCTAGGTAAGCGGGAACATTATAGATGAATGAAACAAAATCCCTGGTTTCAAGGACCTGAACTTAGGGGGCTGTTGAGGGAATGGGTAGAGTATGAAAAACTCACATACCTAAAACACAAGTAGGATCTATTAATGTTGTGGGAGGCAACCAGACCGTTACATAAATTAAAAGATTATTTGAGAAGGGGAGTGGGGCTTAGGAGCTAATTGGGCTTATTTTTTAATTTTCCAGGTAGAGAATCTTAGTTCCAGAAATGTTAAAAGGCCTTCTGAAGGTCTCCCACCTGGAGATCTGCTCTTTCAATTATACATGAATAAACATGTGTGCAGTCCCATTTTCTACTATGTCTAATGTCTTTGAAATTATTATTTTAAAAATTATTTTTATATAACTGGTCAGGAAAAAGATTACATAAGCTTGTGGACATGAAGTGGAAAATAACATTTAAAAGAAGTCATAGACATTTCTGTCTATGACAAAGTAACTGAGTTGTTGACTAAATATTGACTATAAATCTTCAACCACCCACTATCCACAGGTGCCAATCTGCCTACAGCTATACACAATTTATATCATATGTATTTGATGCCAAAATGCACAGTAAACTTCTTGAATCCTTTAAAAATAACACCATTAGCACCTTGAACCACTGCAGTCTTCTCCCTCAATATCCTTCTTCTTTAGAGATCAGAGTAGCCTAATGGGGAGAAATGGCTGGGCCCTATGCAAAGGCCTGGATTCTTCCTGCATTGACAGATTAACATTGATTATTGCCAATGCAATACCAAATTTAAAAAATATAATGTTGAGCTAGGAGCTACTTGACAACTATTGGAAGCAAAATGTCCTGTTTCCAAGGTGGTTTTGGGTGGATTTGGTGGGCATTGTGTTGCATGGTATGGAAAGCGTAGGAAAAAAGAAAGGATATGAAGGGGAAATTGATCTTCTCTTTTTTGGTCCATAGTAAAATTTTCCCAAGAAAGTTTCCCATGGCAAGAGGGGGGTGGGAGGCAGAAATCTGGAATCATCAATTCAACATAGAAGTTCTGAGTTCCAGTATGCAAATGGAAAATAGAACTGTCTTCATCATTGACTACATTTGGGGAATCAGGGCTCTGGGTTCGAGAGGGCCTGGCTCCTGGCACCAGAGTTCCAAGTTTGCTGTATCCTTGACCCAAGCAGCGATCCTGCCATGGGCAATGAGTCTTGCTTCTCACAATGAGGGACGATAACCAGACCGTGCACCATTGATCTTCTGATTGTGGAAGAACAAATTTAGTAGAAAAAAATGACTACTTTTCTGGTTCAAAATTTGTGATGAATTATATACATTTTATTCATAATAATTAAGAGGTTCTTATAATTCTTCATCTGTTTCTTATTGATTATCCAGTAACCGGGTTGCAAATTCTTTTCCTCTCCTTTCCTTTTACTCTCCCTTCCTTCCTTCCTCGTAAGATATTTGATTGCTGATACACATGAGTCTCTAAAATGTGTTTACTATGTAGCAGGAATATAATGATGAAGAAAATAGACATGGTCCTGCCCTCAACCTAGAGAAGGAGATGAACAGTAGTGATATAAACCACAAATACACATTTGAAAACTGTAATAGGGTGACCAAGGAAAAAGACAGAGAGCTCTGAGAGTATAATTGGCTCTCAATATCTGCAGGGGTTGGTTCCAGGACTGCCTGCAGATCAGTGGATGCTCAGGTCCCTTACAATCCACCCTCTATAGCTGTGGGTTCCACATCTGTGGATACAGAGGGTCAACTATATACAAAAGAAGAGCTGGTCTAGGGTGGGTGAGCAGAGAAGACTTCCCTGAGGACATGGCATCTGTGCTGAGCATAGAAAGGTGTAGAAGCATTAACAGGCACAGTGTGGAGTGTGGGCACGCAGGTTCCAGAACAAGTGCAAAGGAGCAAGGTTGGAGTGGGCTGGGGGAATGGGAGAATTGAAAGAAGGCCACTAGAGGCAAGAGAGAGGGGGCGGGAGGTGTAAGTAGATCAGGCAAGGCTGGTAAACTTCCTGAACAATGGTAAGTCACTACAATTTTTAAGTGAGGAGTAAGATAATCAGATATTGGCACTGTAGAACTATCCCCATGGCTACAGTGTGGCGAATAACAGGAGGAAGGCATGAGCAGGAGCTGGGACACCAGGAAAGACAGGATGTTGTAGAGCAATGACAGGGATGGAGGAAGGGAATTGACTTAAGAAATACGCAGGAGGCAGAACAGTTTTGTTATCTGCTCTTTCTACTTGACATGTTGTGCATGTTTTTCTACATTTCAAAAATGTAGGTCTCCATAATTGGGTCTCCATCATAATTCCTTGTATAGATCAATGATTACATATTCAATAATCTCCCATTGATGGACTTTTTTTTTCGATTATAACTGACTCTGCAAAGAATATCCTTTATGTATTAATTGTCTGATTATTCCCTTAATTCTTACACGAGATGGCAAACCAACTCCCAGAAACATTGTGCTAGTTTACTTTCTCACTAATAGCATGAACTAAGAATTTTGTTTTCCATCTGCTTTCTAAACCCATTGTATTATGAAACTTTTTAGTTTGAGCTGGCTAATAGGTAAAGGAAATTCAATATTTTAACTTGCATTCTTTTGATTACTAATGAGCCTGGACATTTTTCGTGTGTTTACCGATCATTTATATTCATTCTTTTGTGGATTATATCTATTTCCTTTGCCTATTTATGTCTGGGAATATTCTTTTCTCTGTTGATTGAACATAACTTTCTTGTAACCCTTTGTCATATGTATGTTGCAAAAATTTTTGTCAGTTTTTTGTTTGCCTTTTAATCTTATCGACAGGGTTTTCTAGTTCTATTTTGTTTTGTTGTTACCATATATATTTTTTCACTTTTAAGTTAAGTAGTCGAGTCTGTCATCTGTCAGTGGTTCTCTTTCTGGTTCTACTTTTGTTGATATATTCCAAAGGTCTTCCTGACTTCCAGGCTAGGAAAATATTTTCTAATATTTTCTTTTCTATTATGAATTTATTTCAAATTCAGTATGAGGAGTAAGGGAGGGTTACTTACTTGTTTAGCAAGCACCTAGGCAGCTGTCCCAATACCTTTTATTGAATAACCACTACTTCCCTCCCTGATTTGAAATGCTATCTTTTTTATTTACAAAATCCCCAAATACATTTGAGCTCAATTCTGAACTCTGTATACTGTTTCTGATCTCTCATCCTGTGCCAGATTCACGCTGTTTTAATTACTGTTATTTTGTAACACAGTTTTTATATCTGGTAGTGCAATTTTACCCACATTATTCTTCTTTGTCAAGTCTTCCTAGTTATTTTTAAATATTTATTCTTCAAAATGGATTTTAGAATTATTTTGCCAAGTTATACAAAAATATCCTGTTTCAACTTTGGTAGGGATTAAATTCCATTTATAGATTAATTTTACTTTAGCATTCTGGGTCATTACACATTTTTTTCAAGTATCTCCTATATATAAAGGAGATATTTTTCAAATATCTCCTATATATAATAGAGGTTGAAGCATTTTAATTTGTGATCAAGTAAAATTTAGCATATATTGTGACCCATCATTCTGAAATATATGAGAAATTGGCAAGCCATATATTATATAATCCACTAAATCCCTATATGGTTCTAGATGATTTATTCAACAAATATTTACTGAGCTAGGCATATGGTAGGCACTGTTTCAAGCGCTGGGATACATGGTGAACAGGAAGGATTGCTGTTCTTACATTCTAGGGGGGAGAGTCTTGGAACTTGCCTTGCCCCATAGATGGGGGTAGGGGAAGGGTAAGAAGGCCACAGTGACTATAGACAACTCTTCCCAAAAATATTTGCTTTGGAAGGAAGAATGGAAACTGGGCAGAAGTTGGTCATGGGGGCAAAGAAGTTTTTGTTTTGTTTTTAAGATGAGAGACACTACAAATATTTATATGCTGCAGAATGATCACCAGAAAGGGAGGAAAAGTAAATACACAGAAGAGAAAGAAAGTGCTTGCAGGTTCCTTCTTTGAAGGTGAGAGTAGGTGGGGTGTATTCCACAAGTGGAGTGTTTGTTAGCTTTTGATAGAAGGATCAAACTAATGGGAGGAAATTCAGAAAGAGTGGGCCTAGATACAAGTAGATTAGTGTCTATTTCACTACTGAAATTAAAGAGGTGCTTTTGCATGGGCAATAACCAAATTTATAATACTCTACTAATTGTTCATCAATTTCAGCAAAAAAATGGAATGTTTTATTCCATTGTTAAGCTGGGATGTCCTAACTTCTTTGTTTGAAACTGAATTTTATACAGTGTTGAAATCAGTGCTTAGAACAATGTCTAGCACATATGACACTTCATATTTATTGAACAAATACACAAATTAGTGAATGGACTGCAGTCTTATATTGCTGAATAGAATTGTCATACTGTACAGGTATATCTCCTATATATAATTGTACTAATTCTTAGTACTTCCCGTGTCAGTAGTGTGTAATATTGATTTAACTTTATTATGTGGTATAGCAGAAAAGGCATTGGACTTGGAAACAGAAGGCTAGGATGTAATTATCTGCCCTGCCACTTTATAGTTCCTTAAAGCTGGGGAAGTTATTTAGCTTCTTTCAGCTTTACTTTTCTCATTGTGAAATGAGGCAATTGGAATAAATCAGTGGTTTTCAATCCTTTTGAATTATTGGATATTTCCTTCACATGGAAGCTTTCCTGGAGTCCAATATGTAAAGCAAAATAATCTAGGACTTCTCAGATGACAATGGGGATGTGAGAGAGGGGACATTAACCATTCTGCAGCAATATCCTTGATCCCGTCCTCTAAGGTCTTTAACAATTGCGTAAACCATGACATGTGCTAACTGAAGTGATTTTAATATTCTCGTGAAGTAAGGAATGCATGGTCCTATTACGTCTGAAAAAACTAAGGTTCAGAGTTTATCATTTGCTGTAAACTCTTGCCTAATAAATGGAGGAACTGGGATTAGAGCCGCAGTCTTCTGCTTCCTGTTTGAGTGGTCCTTCTGTTGCTGTCAAATGATCTCCCCTAACTGGCTTTATGTTGATTCAGTGAAGACTCTGGTTAAAATATCTGAAAGAATTTCTAACAGAAACTATTACTATTACTGTGTATTTATATTATAGTTCACATCCTCACATATGTCATAAAACCACTTAAAAATGTTTTCCTAAATGTTATTCTACACCTGAATTAGTTAAGTTACAGAACCTTTAATCAAATTGCTAAAAAATAATGAGCTGTGAGGGGTCATTATAATTTCTCAACAGAAATCTCTAAAATGTAAATCAAATGAATTGACTGAACACTCAAATCTATTTAATTTTGAAATTAGTTTCATTTCTGAAATAATCTTCACATTGAGATAGATGAAGCATATAGTCTTATTTAATGTGCAGCACATTAAAATGAGAACTACATTTTAACCCAAAATATGCATATTGAGGAATTAAAAGTTAATCAAGAATAAACATTGAGGCTGGTCCGAAAGTAGTGGTTTAGCAGAACTTATTAACGTTAGTGTCACTAAAGTTGGTATTCAACCCCCACTGCTAAATTTGACTGGCTTTAAGAAAAAAAAAAAATAAGAATAAACATTGAGTTGGAAGGGAATGACAATTTGGGTGGCCACATCACATAAGGGCTATCACCTCAGATTATCTGCCCTTCCCCCGTATGTTTTGTCCTCTTATGTCTGAGTTTCCACAGGCTTGCCTTTCTCTTGGAATGCTCTTCTTGTGCAGATAAAAATATTACTCATCCTTCAAGGCTCATTTGATAAACCACTTCCTCTGTGAAGCTCACTCTTCCTCGTGGCTTGTCTTCCTTCCTGGACAGAAATCAGTCTCCTCCCTTGCCTCCCCTAGAACTCTGCACTGTAGGTGTAGCTCTCTTTATATTGCCACATAGCTGTATAGTCATAAAATCTCTGTCCTCCTTGCCAAGTTTTAATTTCTGCAAGGGCAGAGAACATTAAACATTTTAAAGGGGTTTTTCCCCATCATAAAAGTAATATATACTCAATGAGGCAAAATTTGGAAAAATATAGAAAAGTTAAAATGAAAAAGAATCATTTAATTCATCCATTGCCCCAATACGATCAATGCTTAGAATTTGAAATAATTAATTCTGATGTTTCCTCCACCATGGACAAATAAATGCTTTTAATTGGGTAGGCATTGTTGGTTTCCAAGTGCCAGAAGACTATAAATATCTCTGACTCTTGACGAACAGTATAGTTGACTGGCAGACATATATTGATGTCTATCTCTATGTCTACATCCGTTATTCTATAGATATTTAGAGTGGAGAGGGGCTTTGCTCAAAGTGTGAACAAGCTTTTTAAAGAAAGTATTGTGTGAAGGCACTGGACTCTAGAAATCACATGCACTCTTATCAAGAAATTTAGTAGAGATTAATGAATTCTAACCCTTTTGCTGAATGAGAACAGGTTCTTCACTGAATTGAGCGAACTGACACATATCCCAGAGGGTGAAAGCATGCTCCTTTGGGTCCTCAGAGTTAATGATCTGAGGGTGGCTGGGAACAAGTACCATGTCTCAGTGACAGTTTCATCATTACACTGAAGAGCGCGTTGCTCAAACTTTAAGCTCAGACCCTGGCAATTGTCTACCTCAGGCTTCCCACTTGTCCATTCCCTATTTTTCTGGCAGGACTGACAGTCTGCACTACACTAAGAAAGCCAGGCAAGAGGTGCACTTGCAGTCGGGACCACACCGTTGGTCACTGGCATCAGTTTACTCTGATGAACATCAGCAGTATCATGGGAGCTGTTTTATTTGTGTAAGTTGAATGGAAGTACGGATAAAAACAGATCGCTAATACTGAAGCTTCTTGCCGATAAAAATGGAGATAGTCTCAAATTATTCGCCCACAGGGTAACATTAATTTAGACACTCTTGCATTTATAACTTTTAAAGAGTATAAAAGTTATACAAGTTCTCTGTAGAGACCTTGGAAAATGTGGAAATATAGAGAGATGTAAATCAAAATCGACCATATACCTCCCACACACAGAAATAACTACTGCCAACATTTTTATATATTTTGCTTTCAATCTTTTTATTTTTATAGATATTAATAGATATTAATATGTAATTGGGATCAAATTATATACTTTCTTTTTGTCATTTAGCTATTGATATTTACATTTTGAGATCATTTTTAAGTAAGTGAGTATTCAAACGACATTTTAGAAGTTACCTTAATATTCTGTCGTACGAATGAATTAAGATTAATTTATGCTTTCCTCTATTGTTCAGTAGTTAGGCTGGTTTCAATTTTTTCAATATTAGATATAACATTTCAAAGGACATCTTTTTATATAAATCGATGTTCAAATTTTTAATTATTCCCCCAGTAAATATGCATTGTAGGAATTATCTCAACAAAGGTTGTCTCAGTTTGTTCGGGGCTTCTATAACAAAATACCATAAACTGGCTGGGTTATAAACAATAAGAATTTGTTTATCCCACTTCTGGAAGCTGGGAAGTCCAAGATCAAGGCTCAGGCAGATTCAGTTTCTGGTTCATAGATGGTGCCTTCTCCAAGTGTCCTCACCTGGTAGAAGGGGTGAGGGAGCCTCCCGTGGGCCTCTGTATAAGTGCACTAATCCCATTCACGAGGGTTGTGCCCTTGTGACCTAATCAACTGCCACAGGCCCCACCTCCAAATATCCTCGCCTTGGGGGTTAGGTTTCAACGTACAAATTTTGGTGGGCCACAAACATTTAGGCCATAACAAAGGTTATGAAGTGTCTAACAGTCTTTATATTTATTGATGAATTTCTTACCAGAGAAATTAGAGACATTTACCTTTCTACAAGTAATTGTTTTAGTATA
This sequence comes from Indri indri, assembly GCA_004363605.1. Lineage (NCBI taxonomy): Eukaryota > Metazoa > Chordata > Mammalia > Primates > Indriidae > Indri > Indri indri. The sequence continues at coordinate 2,222 of RJWJ010048285.1, read as the reverse complement.
TCCTTAAAAAATATTGAGTATTTGAAATGTTTTATATGTTGGTAGATATAAAGGGTATCTTATTTTTAAGAAATATTCCTCTTGATTACCAGTGAAGTCGATAAATTTTTCATGTATTTACTTGCATTTTCTATATAAACTGTTCATATCTTTTATGTGTAGTCTTAATGTTCTTTATGTCTCCTGCAAAGTTTTTTTATACCACAATTTGTTTTTGCCTTTTAATTTTATTGATTTTTCCTGAGGTATAGTCTATATATTTATTGAAATCATATTTTTATGTTGGTTTTTGCCTTTTGATTTTGATGTTTTGATTGTAGTAAAATATATCACTTGTACATATTTCCTTTTCTATTTTTATGCTTAGAAAATTTATCCCCTTCAATAAAAGAAAGTCTCTTCCTAAACTAAGTACAGATATTTATTTGTATTTTAATTTATATTCTTTTTTTTAATGTTTAAATCTGCTTTACTTTTGTTTATGTCTTATTACATTAACAAGATCTTATAGAACACGCTCAAATAATAGTGGTGATAATAAGCATCGATTTCTTGTTTGCCATTAATAGATATTGGCTGTTGGCTTAAGGTAAATATAGTTTGTCATGTTAAGACTATTGCCTTATATCCTTTTTTCACTAAGAATAAAATTAGTATATCATGATGAATGAAAGCCAGGTTTAGAAATAAGACGTTGGATAGTTTTTTAGGGTCTCTAACCCTTAATTATTAAATGGAGTCTATGATGCTATCTTCTTGACAGGGTTAAAGGAGATAATGCATGGAAACTACTTAGCATAGAGCCTGGCACATAAGTGTTCAATCAATTTTAGCCATTATTTTCACTAATCTTAGAAAAAGGTAGGAATTTTATGAAATTCCTCTTTAGTATTTATTGAGCAAATCATGTCACATTTATTTTTGTCTACTAATAAATATTCTTATATTGATGGGATAAAGTACTTGGCTGCAGTGGATTGTTATTTTTATATGCTCTCAAATTTGCTTTTAGTTTTTTTAAAGGTAAATATTAATGTGGTGCTTTTAATAATTCTTCAGCTAGAAGTTACCAGTGTAAATAGTTGGTTATTATTTAGGCTTAAGCCCTGAATGTTAAGAGGATCCTGTAAATTCTGTCAGAAAGTAAAATCAGTATCTCCTTGAATTATCTATCAGGTATTTATTTAGTGCTACAACTATAGTCGAAGGACATTGTCGGCCAATCATTTTGGCCACAAAGGCCTAGGAACCCTTTTGTTTAGATTTCCTAAGATTATTGGGAGTGACTAATGAGAGAAGATGCTATATTGTGAAAAGTCACACTGGCGTAGGGCTGTCATTTCTTTCTACCTTTAGAAGATTTATTCCCAAAATTGAAATATTGAAGCCTATATTAACTTATTGTCAAAATTAGACTGAATTAGGGCCATTAATCAATACAATTCTTATTTTCTTTCTCCTGATGAGATATGATGAAAAAAGTTATGAATGATGATGATAAATGATTTTAATCTCCTTTCGGATGGAAAAGCGAGTGCAGCATTTTCTGAGTGATTTACTATTTTAAAAAGTCTCTAATGTGAAGATACCTAGTAGCCTGAGACAGTCTATTCACAAAAGTTTTGTGAACTGTTTTCATTCATCTATGAAAATGTAAGAACCACACTGCTCCCTGCTCCTCTCGATTAAGGGAACAGGAATAAGTAGATTCGTTTTCTGGCTTCCTTTCAGAAAAGAGAAGAAATGCCTCTGTGACAGATTTGTGTGCCTTGTACCAAGATCTGGCAATCTCACATATTGCAAGCCTGGGATCTTCACCTCACTTAGGAACGTCTGAATCGTGTCTAGCTCTTCCCACTGCACCAGTTTCTCCCTCTGCCCACTGTCCAGGGACTTCCACTGAGGCTGGGCCCCACTGTGGCCATGCTCAGGAACTCTTTTCAAAAGAGCCTGTCTTTTTCCTTGTCTCTCTCTTTTTATTCTGGAGTTATGGGGGGGGAAGGGAACTTCCAGTTAATACACTGAAAATAACATTAACTTAAAAATTCAGTCTAAATGTACTATCTCATTTTTCTATTACTCTCAGTGGAATTTCAGATATGTAAATATTTCAGATAACTGAAATTTTCTATCTTAAGCACTAGACCTTTTTAGAAATGTGACATTTTTGATTGAACTAATTCTCAAAGGTATTGCCATTTCTTTTTTTTCTTTCTTTTCTT
>RJWJ010048284.1:0-10654 GCA_004363605.1 Indri indri | reverse complement strand
TAAGCTTCCCAAAGGATCCTCATAATCAAATAGTTTCAGGGACCATTGCACCAGGCAAATGAGATAAAAATCCATTAGTTTAATTTCTCGATTAAAGGAATTGAGCTTCCTCTCAAGATGCAGGATCTTCCAATTATTCTGTAACTGCCAGGCCTCAAGAAATGTTGACACCTGCTAGCACTTGTCTGCACAGCAAGTAATAAAGGAGAGAAGAAATGCTGGGGGCAAAACAAAAGACTCATGTTGAAATTTGGAGGTGGAAACATTACAGGCTGGGGAGGAGGAGAAGACTTATAACCCCTTTTACAGGGACAGCAGACAGGAAAACTAAATTCCTCCCTACCATCTTATACTTCCAATACACAAAGTGCTTTGTCTCACTTCCCTTAATGAAAAGATCCATAAATCAAGCTAAAATTGTACTGCTTTAGTTCCCTCCTGAAAAATTTAAATTTCGTCTCATGCCTGTAATCCTAACACTCTGGGAGGCCAAGGAGGGAGGACTGCTTGAGCTCAGGAGTTCGAGACCAGCCTGAGCAAGTGCTAGACCCCATCTCCACTAAAAATAGAAAAATTAACCACGTGTGATTGCACGTGCCTGTAGTCCCACCTACTCGGGAGGCTGAGGTAGGACGATCGCTTGAGCCCAGGAGTTTGAGATCACAGTGAGCTGTGATGATGCTGCTGCACTTTAGCCAAGGGTGACAGAGTGAGACTCTGTCTTAAAAAAAAGAAGAAAAGAAAAATTTAAATTTTGATTGTCCAGTGACAATATACTGAGTATTATCATTACACACTGTAATCGCTTATCATTTCAATGTAGGTCTTAATGAAATAGGCTGAGGTCAACTCCAAATGAAATATTCTTTAATATTTCTCAATGGTAAAATCTCACTGCCACTAGCCAAAAAAATAAGAATTTCCTACTCTTTAGATTGTGGCTTTGTAGCACCAGCTTTCACACTCTTTCTCTCCTTCACCCTTCTCCATGCAGGACTTGGCCCAACACCCTTTCACGAGATGAAGGCAAATTTATAAGCAGGTAAAGAAATCTCAGGACAGAAATTCCTACAGGCAGGAATTTAGAAAGAGACAAAGGATTCTCAGGTCAGGTTCTCCGTCAGAACAACATGAAGTACCAACTCGATGGTCACACTCGGAAACTTTGATTCAATAAGGTGGGGAGTGGGCCCAAGAATCTGAATTTTAGCCAGTACCCCAAGTACTATTGTTCTGAACTGAGACTTAGCATACTTAAATTATAGGCTGAGATCTGGTGCCGTCTCAGTTATTTGGGGCAAGTCATATCACCCCACCATGCCTTAGTTTTCTCCCTGTTGAATGAAGGATTAGATTACCTTGATCTCCGAGGTCTCTTCAACCTCTAAACTTTTACAATACTATAAATTAACACTGGGATAAGGCCTTTATGCAAACTCTCCATGTTGCTTCCTAGTTCTGCAGTTGTTTCTGTTACCATTTAATGCAAGAACATTCTTTATGGGGGCTCTTCTGGAAAGCAAGAAATTAAGTCCTTTTCATTAGGTGCCTCTAAGTGTTATTTTCAAGGCCAGACCAGGCTAGATGAAACACTGCCCTGAAGTGCTTAATCACTCCAATCATTAATAATTCAATAATCCCTAATGGGCCTCCCAGCCATGAAAATCTCTTTGAACTGGTGTCTCTCACCTGGCGTTGGCTGGTCACTTGGGTAAATTCCAGTTATCAGCTTCCCCAACTGGGTCGCTATAATCATCTAATCATGCTTTGACAGATGCTAGTCACTGACCCAACCTTCATCCCTACCCCTACTCTTTGTTCCTACTAAGAGAAGCTCAATTTTGGTGGGGGGGGGGGCAGCTGAAAATATCCAATTTCCCAGTTTTCTTTGCAGCTATGGATTATTCCTGTCACACTGTTGTGTCCAGTGAGATACAGGTAGGAGTCCCCAAGGAAACCATTTTTTCCTGAATAAAAAGCCAAATCCTTTTGCCGCTTTGTTCTCCCCTCTCCATTTTTTGGCCTTGAATTTGGATGTGAGACCTGGAGGTGCAGCAATCATGTTGAAACCCCACAATAAGATGTATGAGGACAAAAGCCTACATGTTCAGGATAGGACAATGGAAAGACAGACGATGTTGGGACCCTGATGGTATTATTGAGCCATCGTACGAGCCCTGGACCACCTACCCCTAGACATGAGGCAAATAAACCTCTGTGTTTAAGCTACAAAATAGGGTTTTCTGTTATTTGTGGAATCCCAAAAAATGCACAACTCCTTGGTTGGCCAATGTGGTCCCTCACCCTCATTTAAGTGTCATGCCTGCTGACCACAAGTTTTTCTAAAAAGTTTTCTTTTCTTTTTTCTACCCTTGTTTCTGAAAACTCATTGCATCTTTTTTTTTTATTTCAGCATATTATGGGGGTACAGATGTTTAGGTTACGTATGTTGCCCTTGCCCCACCTCCCCACCAAGTCCGAGTTTCAAGCGTGTCCATCTCTCGGATGGTGCGCATTGCACTCTTTGTATATGCATATACCCGTCCCCTCCTCCCCCTCCCCCTTCCACCTCCCCCCAACTCATTGCATCTTTACACTTTTAATTTTGGGAATATCTCAACAGTCCCAAGGGCTTTGTCCTGTCTTTTTCTCAATTAATATTTTCAAGGTGTAAACATGCCTAAATATGAGATGCCTACATATAGATTGCTTTACTATAAAACAAGTTATAATCCACAAGAGTGAAAAGGTTTACAGACAGCTTCAAAATTGTCAAGCTTCTAGCAGTCATTAATTCATCAATTTATTCATTCATTAAGCAAATGCTTGTTGCATATATAATCTGCTGAGCAGAGTCATGTGCTAAGCACTGAAGAACATTCAAAGGAAGTAAGGTCCAACTTCTCCCCGGGAGTTAGGGCAAAAAAGATATACAAGCCTGAACTGTTACGTAATAATGCAAAGACAGTAGGTGATCAAGCTTCAAAAGAGAGAAATTTGCCAAAAATTTATTATCATTCAGAGAGGATGGAAATTACACTGGTTGAAACAGTTTTCTAGACAATTTCCTTTTCTAAACAAATGTTTGCCTCAGCAAATCGAGCATTTTGGACAAATTTTTTTCAAGGGCAAATAGTAAGTCTATTTTGGAACAAAGAAGGGTTATTTATAAAAACAGAGAGAGTCAGAAAGTATTTGTAGAAAAAAGCAAATGTTTTCATATTCAGCCCTCAGGCCCAAATGTCTCATTATTATTCCCAAAAGACACATTAAACCTTACGTAAATATGAAGCTGGATTCCAAATCATTCCCGCCAACTAAAACTCCAAAATGGTGATGCAAACGATTTTATTATCGTATCTTGTTTTTGTCTGTACTGTGTACTTCACCAATGAGAGTGTAATCACACGGAAAAGACTGGCACTTAGCTGAGTCCCCACGGTGCTAAACACAACAGCTTCTCAAATCTGGAGAGCAGGAAAACCTTTCAAATCAAATCACAAAGATACTGTATGTGAAAGCTACTAAAGGCAGAGAAACTGCTGTAGAAATAAAGCTGTATAATTGCTGTCAGATAAATATGGAAATAGAACACAGTAAAAACTTTTCACACTTTCTTTAGTTTTATTTTGTTTTTAATGGACACATAATTGCATGTATTTGTGGGGTATGGTGTGATGTTTTCATACATGTATACAGTGCATAATGACTGAATCGGGGTAATTAGTATATCCATCACCTCAAACATTTGCCATTTCTTTGTGATGAGAACATTCAATAGTCTCTCTTCCAGCTATTTTGAAATGTGCAATACATTATTGTTAACTATAGTCACCCTGCTGTGTAATAGAACATCAGAACTTATTGCTCCTGTCTAACTGTAACTATGCACTGATCGATCAGCCTCTTCCCATGCCCCGCCTCCCTACTCTCCCCCGCCTCTAGAAACCTCTATTCTATTCTCTACTTCTATGAGATCAACTTTTTTAGATTCCACATCTGAATGAGATTATGTGGTATTTGTCCTTCTGTTCTTGGCTCATTACACTTAACATAGTGTCTTCTAGGTTCATCTATGTTTTCGAAAATGACAAGAGTTCATTCTATTAGGTCATTAAATATGAAATGTCAGATTTCAAATCAAAAGTGTAGTTTATTATATCTCAAATAAGAAGCAGTACAATTAATCAATGTGTGTGCCTAAACTTAGGACACAGTTTTGCTGTCTTAACGGTAGCTTGCTTATGCCTGCAGTGAAGAAGCCTGGAGGGCGAATTGTGATGATCGTGAAAGGTGTTTTCCACGGCTTGTTGAGAATTGAATATTTTTTTCCTTGCAAGAAGTGGTCCGATGCCTGGAAGAAGTGGTAGTCAGTTGGTGCAAGGTCTGGTGAATACGGCGGATGACAGAGTTTCCAAGTCCAGCTTCTGTAGTTTGAGCAGCGTTGTTTGTGCGACATATGGTTGAGCATTGTCTTGCAAGAGGATTGGCCTATCTCTATCCACCAGTCTCGGCTGCTTAATCGCAAGCATCCACATCATTTCGTCCAATTGGTTTCAGTAGATATCTGCTGTAATTGACTGACCAGGTTTCATGAAGCCGTAGTGGATAATACCAGCACTGGACCACCAAACACATACCGTTAGCTTTTCTTGGTGAATATTTGGTTTCGGACTGTGTTTTGGCACTTCATCTTTATCTAAGCATTGTGCCGAATACTTGCGATTGTCAAAAAGAATTCATCTTTCGTCACACGGAACAATACGGTGTAGAAATCGTTTGCCTTTGTGTCATGACAGCAAAGACAAGCTGACACTCGTTTAATTCATGCAGAACCCATCTATCCAGCTTCTTCACCTTGCTGATTTGCTTCAGATGGTCCAGTATTGTTGGAATAGTAACGTCAATCCTTGCTGGTAACTCATGCGTAGGTTGAAATGGATTCGCTTCCGCTACAGCTTTCAACTCATCATTATCCACCTTGGTCTCAGGTCATTCACATGGCTCATTTTCAAGATTAAAATCACCAGAACGGAACTTCTCAAATTGTCAGCATACTGCGCGTTCATTAACCACATCCTTCCCAAACAGTCTTTGATGTTTCAAGTTGTCCGGGCTGCATTGGTTCCATGATGGAACTCATTCAAAAATAACACAAATTTTTGACTTACCCATGGTTTCACAAAAATTGCTCTAAAAAATTTTTTTGAAAGATAATTACAAGCCAAAACGTGCTTTTGAAAGAATGAGGATGTACCTTCACAAAAAACAAACAAACAAAAAGAAAAGCCAAAAAGTGTCAAAGAGAAATGTCAGAGATATCAACTGTCAAACTTAGTACTTAAGGAAATCGGACATTCCATACTTAATAACCTAATATGTTATGGCTGAATAGTATTCCATTGGGTATATATACCACATTTTTGTATCTATTCATCCACTGATGAACACTTAGGTTGAATCCATATCTTGGCTATTGTGAATAATGCTGCAGTAAACATGGGAGTTCAGATATCTCTTCAGTATACTGATTTCCTTTCCTTTGGATATATGCCCGGCAGTGGAATTGCTGAATTATACAGTGGATGTCTTCTTAGTTTTTTGAGGAACCCCATACCATTTTCCACAGTGGCTATACTAGTTTTCATTTCCACCAACAGTGTACAATGTTCCCCTTTCTCTGCATCCTCAACAGCATTTATTTTTTGTCTTGTTGAAAATAGCCATTCTAACTGGAGTGAGGTGATATCTCACTGTGGTTTTGATTTGCAATTCCTTGATGATTAGCAATGTTAAGCATTTTTTCACATACCTGTTAGCCATTTGTATGTGTTCTTTTGAGAAATCTCTATTTAGATGTTCTTCCCACTTTTTAATTGGGATAGCAAAGAAAAAAAAAATCTGATTTTTTCACACATTTTATTTCATTATGTACTCATGTAGTCCCTTCAACATGTCACACAAATCAAACCTAGAAGCTATAGGTTTAGAGTAACAGAAATGTAAACCAATTAGGTAAGTACCAAAGAACTTTATAAAAGGTCACTTTCCCTGAGTAGCAGAAAGCATATTGTCTTTTGTTAAAATAAAATAAATAAACAAATGAATATATATTTTGAAAGACCTGTTAGCTTTATCAAATGCACAGCATTATTTCTCAGCCATTCTCCTCCTAAAATAGTTTATTTGGTTTGTCCCCAAAAAATAAATAAAGATGCTGATTTAAGGATTGTAATTGACAGCTTCCACTCTGTCACAAATGCCAATAATAAATCATCCTTGGAGTCATACAGATTTGTTTAAGGTGTCCCCTGGACTTCCCAGAATAATCCTAATGTCAAACGCTCTGTACCACTGTCTCTGTACATGTCCTTGAACTGGTCAAACCAAGCATCTTTGTGAAGGGCATCTGTTCTTTCCTATTTAGTATCTCCCGCTTTGCAGGAACTGCTTCCACCCCACTCCAACCATGTGGTTTTGTTGGTGGCTCTCAACTAGAATATCAAATGTAGGCACAGGACCCTTAAGAACATCTGTGAACACTATGTCCTCTTGATTAATTGGTCCCTTTATTATCATGAAATAACCTTTGGCTATCGTTATCTCCGGTAATAGTCTTTGCTCAGAAATGTACCTAGTAGATTATTCATAACAATAAACTTATACAAAGTTTTGCACATCAGAGCTTATGTGAATTAGTGATTTCTGGATTTTGATGGAGAATCATACCATACTACCAAGAAACAAATTTTAGATTTTTCTCTTCCATATCCTAAAACTGAGGTAAATATAAGAGGCATTTTCATGAAAAATGACCACGGATATTTTACTGGCTCTCATTTTCCTTCACTGAGAAGTATGAAGTTTAAAATTTTCAGATGATCATAAATAATAAGGGCCTGATCATACATGGGCATTAAATATTTTAAAGGCTTTTTATCTGGAGCGAGGCTACATGCCAATGGTGAATTGAATTCTGCCTCTTGAAATCTTACGAAATCCCTCTACCTTTTTCAAAACTGTGTTTAAAATACACACAACATAAAATTACCATCTTAACCATTTTTAAATGTACAATTCAGGAGTGTTAAGTATATTCACATAGTTGTGCAGCCAATCTCCAGAATTTTTCATCTGGCAAACTCTATACTCCTTAACTCCCCGTACCCACCTCCCAGCAGCCCCTGGCAACCACCATTCCACTTTCTGTGTCTATGAATTTGAGTTTCCTACTTTTTTTTTTTTAATTTCACAAAAGAATTTATTTTTGGTGTCCCTTAAATAGAAAGCTCCCCTGTTTAATAAAAATATAAGACTTGATTGAAAAAAATGATTCAAAGTTTGTATTGTTTTAGAAATATTTTCATTGCCACAAATAAACCATGCCTAGTCTTTGAAAATCCAAGGATCAAAAGGACTGCTAAATTTATTTATTGAGTTTCCTACTTTTTAAAACACATTATACCTCATCAGTATCAAAGTACTACATTTTTGCAGAAAACTCAATTTGGAAATGTACAAAATAGAACATTAAATTCTTCCCATTCCCAATCCTGCAGCCCAGAGATAATCATTATTAACAGTTTTATGTACCTGCCACCATGCTTTTTTCCATGCACCTATTTGGGAAGGAGGGGAGGGTTGAATTACATCCCCACTTGAGTAGTACCCTGATTGCTGTGCCTCTAAATGACATGTCTTTCTGCTATTATTTACTCACTGTGGATCCATGCTCATATTGTGCTGCTCATAGACCACAATTCATGGGCTCCACCACCCGCCATCATGGGTAATTACCACCTCTTTAATCCACTTCCCTTGCAGGGTGCAGGCAGTGCATGTAAACATGGAATCTTGGTTTAGGGCCTCATTATATACTTCAATTCTCAATACTAACTCAGAAAAAGTCATAGGGATAACTAAGGGGGAGCGTAAAAGATTTATAATGGCTGATAGTAAATAAAATCATTTATTTATAATAAACTGTCTACTAAATATTACTTTTCTCACCAAGCAAAAGAAAAGCAACCTGTTCAAACCCTTCCCAAGGGCTCCTCCACTGATCTATTGTGTTCCTATTCTTGTTCCCTTGGCCTTGAGTTCTCCATTATTTCTAAGATACCTCCTTTTTCTAGGCTCTCTCAAGGAATGGTCTCCCCACCTTTTTGGAAATCATATGCTCTATTTGCAAGATTGCTCTCACCCAAGTTCCCTCACCCGCTTCAGCAGTCCATGCCCTGGTCTAAGTAATTCCCCAACCCTGTGAGCTACAAACATACGTTTCCATATCCTTCCAAGTCTCCAGTTGGATCGAACACCCATAAAAACACATTTCATCCTCCACACCTTGTTGTTAACTTCTGCATCATTTCAGGAGGGATTAATGTAACACTAGCTGCTATGACAAATAAACTCCCAACTCTGAGTAGCTTAACATACGAAGCTGCAAGAGGATCTTCTTGGGTGGTAGGCAAACCTTCCATCTGTGGCCCTGACATCCCCTAGGTCCTCAAAATCCTCCACAGACAATCCTCTGGAATTCCCTACATTCAGTTAACAGGCAGGGACTAGAAAGTGTGAAGGATCAGAAGTTTTAATGGGTCAGATCCGAAAGGGGTGTGCCTCTCTCCTGCCCATGTTCTGTTGACCAGAACTCATTTACAAGGCCCCAGCCACCTGCAAGGGAGGGCTAGAAATTTAGTATAGCTACATTCTAGGATGCAAAGGAAATGATTTTGTGAATACACAGCAACGTCTGCTACAAGCTCCATAGTCTTGGTTTGAAGGACTCCACCCTCTCTCAAGTGCCCACATACAGCAATGCCGTCTCCCCCAGCACCTCCAGTGCACTGAGCTCATCATCCTTTCACTTGTCCCTTGTCATCTTGCCCCTTGTCATCACTTACCTTCTTACCTGGCTTGGAGGCCAAGTTCCACTACTATAATCACCCCCTCTTGTATACCTTTGACTCTCTTATCTCTCTCTCCCTCCATCTTAAAATTTGATTGGTTGCTTAAAATCATCTCAATGAAGCATGAGCCCATGTAACCAGAGATCTGCACATGGGCCAGGAGCAACTAGTTCAGAACCTTTATCTGGTTCAAGTCCTAGTGCTCTGCTTGCTGGTGTCATGTCCTAAATGATCCACCTGTACAGAAATGTGACTTTTCTTTCCTGATTTTCAGGCATGCCAGCTCTCAACTCTATGAACTTTTGGTTTGGTGCCAATTAGTGACGTTTGCTTACTAAATTCCTTATCATCAACTGTGCCTGAAATCTCCTTAACCAATCTACTCGCCAGCTCCCACCCACAGATCTCCATCTAAGTAATGACCAAGGGATCCAAGCTGACAGTGGGATCTGGACAAGAAAAATGGAGAGAATCTTTCAAATAAAAGGAACAAAATGAGAAAAGACCCAGCCGCGAGGCCATGGATCATAAAGTTAGTTAGATGGGAAGGCCCTGTCATGGGGACAGGCCACGCAGAGACTACAGCAAACAGATGATTGGAAACAATTACAAGTTTCTGAGAAAAATTATTAATAAAACATATTATAAAGCTACAATAATAAAAAAGTGTATTTTTACAGGTATTAGTGTGTGAGACAGACATGTTAATGAAATGCCATAGAAAGTCCATAAATTGATTTAAAATAATATGAGAATTTAGTATATGATGAAGGTGGCATTTTAAATTGGTAAGAAAAAGATAGATTATTTAAGCATTCAGGTTGGGACAACTGGCTAGCCATCTATAAAAAATGTAAAGTTGAAGCCATACCTCATACCTTATACCACAACAAATTCCAGATAAAGATTTAAGTGTAAAAAATAAACCTTAGCAGGTACTAGATAAAAATTTAGGAGAATGGTTTTTATAAATGTCCAGTATGAAAGTCATTCTAAGTATGGAACAATTCCCAGAAGTAAAGAAAAGATTATTAAATTCCACTTTTCAAAAGATAAGGAGCAAGTTAGTGAGAACTATTTCAAACTCTAGACTGAAGCCTAATTTTCCTAAAATATAAAGATTTCCTCAAAAAGAACAATCTCATAACCCAGTAGAAGAAGAGGCAAAAAGAATAGACTGTTGCCAAAAAAAGAAAATACCAATGGCTCTCAAACATATGACAATATACCCAACCCTAGTCATAATAAGAAAAAATATAAACATCACATCCGTACTGAGATATTCTTTTTTCCCTATCAGGTTAGTAAACTATGTTAGTGAGGGTTTAAGGAAATAGGAATTCTCTCACACAGGACTGAGGAGACTATAAATTGATTGACAAATTGCAGCATAGCTAGACCCCCATCTCTACAAAAAGTTTAAAAATTAGCTGGGCGTGGTGGTGTGTGCCTGTAGTCCCAGCTACTCACTATGGAGGTTGAGCCAGGAGCATCACTTGAGTCCAGGAATTCAAGGCTCCAGTGAGCTATGATAGGGCCACTGTACTCCAGCCTGGGCAACAGAGCAAGACCTTGTCTCTAGAAAAATAAATAAATAAATACATACATACATACATAGTTAAATCATTCTGTAGGTTAATTTGGCAATATCAAAATTACATATTCATATAGACTTTGATCCAGCCATCTTAATTCTAAGGATTTTTCCTACAGACATACTCACATATGAGCAAACTAACTTA
>RJWJ010048283.1:0-10655 GCA_004363605.1 Indri indri | reverse complement strand
GCCCCTTGCCTGGTCCCTGCTGGCTCCGCACAGCTCTGGACCTCTTGGCACCCATCACGCTCTGAGGCTTGGAAATTATGTGCTGGTCCTGATCCCGTGATGAGAATTAGAGCTGACGGTTTTCTGGAAAACATACCAAATGTGCTCCTTCTCACCTGGCCTGTCACCTCTTCTCCCCATAGACACTTTCCAACGAATTCCTAATATTTCTCTTTCCTTACTCAGACTTCCTCGTCACTGTACTGGTTATGAGGCCAAAAGGAAAAATAGCAATGAAAAAAAATAAAGTAAATACACTTCGTGCCCTTCGCTCTTGTTAAACAGCACGGCAGCCCTTCATTTCTCTCTTCCGCTGACCGCCAGTTTGATTTATACTAATAACAGCTAGAAAAACTCCTGTGCGTTTTTGCTGCTGAAGCTTTGACTTCTGGGGCTGTTACTTCCATTCCTTCCCTCCCGAGTTTTCCAGCACTACTTGTCGTCCGAGAGGGCGTAAGAAAAAGGAGGGTGGCAGCAGGCCAATGTGTCACATGTCACACTCTGAGCCTCCCCTGGCTTGAGGGCCGGGAGACGTATGGTTATCGTTGAACTTTATACGATCGAATGGGAGAGTTTCTTGGGGGATTTTTTTCGATGTTACGGTTTAACCAAACTTGTTCCATCTTCCTCTGAAATGTTATAGAAAATAAAATGACAGCGAAAATTGATTTTTCTAAGCTTTTTGTTACATCAGTCTGTGACTTTTAAGGTCACTTCCTACTGCTCTTATTCATATTTTAATGAGTGATGTTAATCAGATTGGTAAAGATTTGGTTTGTAATGACCGATATTTATCACCGGCCTCCCAAGAGCTGGCTTTAGTTTTCAATCTAATGGTTTTTATTTATTTAGATACTGGCTGTTTTGACCATTTGTGTATGTTGTTTGTGACTCGTTTCTGTAAGGCTCGATGCCTTTAAAACACTGAAGTCAAATGAGGACAGTTATATAATCAAACGATGATTGAATAGCAGGCGTGAAGGGCATCAGCTATGATCTGCATTCCAAGATCAGACAGCAAGGCACAGAGAAAATAGACTGGAACAAAAAAAGGAATGGAGCCTCGGGGACAGGTGGGATGGACTGAGGCTAGTGATCTAACTGGAGTGGGGTCCCGACCTTGGACAGGTAGGGCTGGAGACCATCCTGCTCCTTTCGGACCTTACACACCCCAGCAGCCCGGGCACCTGTCTGCACACCTCACACAGGACCCAGCTTCCGGGCGCTTCTCAGGAGGTTGTGGCCAGCTGGCCAGGTGCCCTGTGACCATGCTCCCTCCTTCCGGATGCAGGTTGCTCCCTCACCCCGCTTCCTTGAGACTGCCCGCCCCCTCCTGTTAGGGTGTTGGTGTGTCAGATTTGATTCTATTTTCTAAGAAAACCCATATATTTTTATCTTTCTGGAGTCTGTCATTTATGTTATTTCTCCTACTTACCATCTCGTGGTTGCCGTGTCTTTGTACATGTGCTCTGTCTGTTAAGTTTTTTTTGTTTGTTTGTTTGTTTTTTTGTTTTTTTATATTTGTCTTCCATACCACCAGGATAGGTTTTGACAGAAAAGACATTTTGTCTTTTGGTATTTCAGTTAAAATGTTTTTAGCTCCAAAAAGGGTGTGCGTGTGTGTGTGTGTGTACATGCATGTGCTGTAATCACATCTTCTTACAAGCTCTTATTGTATTTTAATTGAAGTTTTTGACTCCTCCAACAACTTTATTTCTCTAATACGTAACCATTATGGCTATTCTGATTGTGTTTTCTCTGCGGCTACCACGGTACTTGTATTAGTTTCCTATGGCTGCTGTATAATATCACCACAAACTTAGTGGCTTCAGATGACATAAATCTATTATCTTATAATTCAGGAGGTCAAAATTCCTAAAATCAAGATTTCGGCAGAACTGCATTCCTTCTGGAGTCTCCAGGACAGAATGAATCCATTTCCGTGCTCTCTCTGGCTTCCAGACAGAGGCCGCCTGTGTTCCTGGGAGCGTGGTCCATCGCCCCAACTCCAAAGCACTCCCCGTGGCTGATGCTTCCATTGTCACACACTCTTCTTTGACTCTGACTCTCCCATTTCCCTCTTAGATGGAGCCCGTGATTATATTTGGGGCCCTCCTAGATAACTGAGGACAACTTCCCATCTCGAGAGTCTCAATTACATTTGCAAAGTCCCTTTTGCCACGGAAGGTAACGTATTCATAGGTTCCAGGCATTAGAATGTGGGCATCTTTGGGGAGCGTTATTAGATTGCCGTGGTACTTAACGGGGCCATCTTGTGCATGAGAAAGCGAGGTGGTGTCTACCCTCTTACCTGCAGCATGGCAGGTGACATGTCACCAGGTCTCTATTGTGACACTGGGAGGAAGGCTCCCTGACCCCGCATCTTCTCAGCCACATGGGCTCATGTCCTCAGCCTCAGCAGTAAAGATGCATTTGCCCCCCTCCCTCCCTCCTTCTCCAGCGTCTTGGAATTCAGAGCAACCAGGGGGCTGCCCCCAAGGTACCCATAAGGGGGCCAGAATGACTCTTCCTCTTGGCAGGGTGGTCTGTGATGGCTACTTGTATGTCAACTTGGTTAAACACCAGTCTAGATGTGCTATTAAGGTATTTTTTAGATGAGATTAACATTTAAATCAGTAGACTTTGAGCACAACGTGGGTGGGGCCTCGTCTAATCAGTGGATGGCCTTGAGAGAAGAAGAGAGGGGATTCTGTCTCCAGACTGTCTTCAGACTGGAGCTGCACCACCAACTCTTCCCTGGGTCTCTGGCCCACCCTGCAGATTTCAGGCTTGCCAAACCCCACAATCGTATGAGCCAATTCCTTAAAATCAATCCCTCTCTATCTCTGTGTCTGTCTCTCTCTCTTTCTGTCTCTCTCATGTGCACACACAAGAGAGTGACTGGATCATCACGTTGGTTCTGTTTCTCTGAAAAGCCCCAGCTAATACGGGGTTCATGGATCTGCACAGGCCAAACGCTCTCCAAGAAGGCCGCCCTGATCTTCCCCCAGGGCTCTGTGGCTGCAGCATCTCCAACCCAGCAGTGTGGGTCCTGGGCCCGCTGTGTGTGCCAGAACGGTGGCAGAGCCCAAGCCCCTCCTCTGTCTTCCAGGCTCCCCTGGAGCTGACTAGAGTTGGGAGGAAGTCGAGCATGGGGATATTTAAGTCACCTATTCCCCCAAATTTTTGTCAGAATTCTTTTTTTTTTAAATTGACTTTATTTTTAGAACACTTTTAGGTTTACTTGAGAAGAAGGTACAGAGATTTCCCATACATCCCCTGCTGCCCACATGCACGGCTCCCCCATTGACAACACCCCCCACCAGAGTGGTGCATTTGTTACAACTGAGGGGCCTATTAATACATTGACATGTCAGTATCACCCAGAGTCCATGGTTGACATTAGGGTTCACTCTTGGTGTCGTACATGCTATGAGTTTGGACAAAAGTATAATGACACGTATGGTGGCATTACAGCATCATACAGAGTAGTTTCACTGCCCTAAACATCTTCTGTCTGTAACTATTCATCCCTCCTGCCCCCCAATCCCTGGCAACTGCAGCTTACCCTTGAACAACACGAACTGCGCGGGTCCATTTTTTTCAATAAAAGTTACACTAAGCGTGCACCTGCATTTCCTGCCTCTCCTGCCTTCCCCTCCACCTCCTCCACCTCTGCCAGCCCTGAGACAGCAAGACCAGCCCATCCCCTTCCTCCTCCTCCTCCTCAGCCTACTCAACGTGAAGATGACAAAGGTGAAGACTTTCATGATGATCCACTTCCACTTAATGAATAGCAAATGTATTTTCTCTTCCTTATGATTTTCTTAATGCTATTTTCTTTTCCCCTAGCTTATAAGAACACAGTATATAATACATACGACATACAAAATACGTGCCTTTTTTTTTTTTTTTTTTTTTTGAGACAGAGTCTCACTCTGTTGCCTGGGCTGGAGTGCTGTGGCGTCAGCCTAGCTCACAGCAACCTCTCACTCCTGGACTCAAACGATCCTCCTGCCTCAGCCTCCCGAGTATCTGGTACTACAGGCACGTACTACCGTGCCCGGCTAATTTTTTCTATGTTTAGTTGTTTGGCTAATTTCTTTCTATTTATAGTAGAGACAGGGGTCTCGCTCTTGCTCAGGCTGGTCTCGAACTCCTGAGCTCAAGCAATCCTCCCGCCTCGGCCTCCCAGAGTGCTAGGATTACAGGCGTGAGCCACCATGCCCGGCCCAAAATATGTGTTAATTGACTGCTTATGTTATCAGTAAGGCTTCTGGCCCCCCAACAGTAAGCCATTAACAGTTAGGTTTGGGGGCCATTAAAACTTGTGTGAGATTTTCCACTGCCAGGGGGATTAGCACCCCTAACCTCCCCCATTGTTCAAAGGCCAACTATATTGATCTTTTTATTGTGTCTATTGTTTACTGTTTCCAGAATGTCATATGGCTGGAATTATACAGTGTATGTAGCCTTTTCAGATTTGCTTCTTGAATTTCGTAATATGCATTTAAGGTTTCTCCATGTCTTTTCACAGCTTGATAGCTCATTTCTCTTCAGCATTGAATAATATTCCATTGTCTGTATGTACCACAGTTCATTTATCCCTTTACCTACTGAAAGTTGTCTTGGTTGCTTCCAAGTTTATAAATAAAGCTGCTATAAATATCTATGTGCAGGTTTTTGTGTGACTATAAATTTCAGGTCCTTTGGGTAAATATCAAGCAGTGCAATTGCTGGATCATACGATAAGATTATGTTTAGTTTTGCAAGAAACTGCCAAACTGCTTTCCAAAGTAGCTGTGCCGTTTTGCATTTCCACCAGCAATGAATGAGAGTTCCTGTTGTTTCCACATCTTTGCCAGCATTTGGGGTTGTCAGTGTTGAGGATTTGGGCCATTCTAATAGGTGTGTAGTGATGTCTCACTGTTGTTTCAATTTGCATTCCCCTGATGATATATGATGTGGAGCATCTTTCCATATGCTCGTTTCCCTCTGTATATCTTCTGTGGTCAGGTGTCTGTTATGGTCTTTGGTCCACTTTTTATTCAGGTTGTTTCCTTATTGTTGAGTTTTAAGAGTTCTTTCTACATTTTGGATAACAGTCTTTTTTCAGATGTGTCTTTGGCAAATGTCTTTTCCCAGTCTCTGGCTTGTCTTTTCATTCTCTTGGCAGTGTCTCTCGCAGAGCTGAAATTTTTAATTTTAATGAAGTTCAGTTTATCAATTCCTTTTTTCATGGATTGTGTCTTTGGTGTTGTATCTAAAAAGTCGTCACAAACCCAAGGTCATCTAGATTTTCTCCTATGTTATCTTCTAGGTGTTTCATAATTTTTTGTTTTATTAATACGTTAAGGTCTGTGATCCATTTTGAGTTAATTTTTGTGAAGGCTATAAAGTTTCCATCTAGATTCATTTTCCAGGATGTGGATGTCCAGTTGTTCCAGTACCAGTTGTTGAAAAGACTCTTTCCTCCATTGTATTGCCTTTGTTCCTTTTTCAAAGATCAGTTGACTGTATTTATGTGGGTCTATTTCTGGTCTCTCTTCTGTTCCACTGATCTGACTCTTTTGCCAGTACCACACTGTCCTGGTTACTGTAGCTTTATAGGAAGACTTGAAGTCAGGTAATGTCACTTCTCCAACTTAGTTCTTCTCCTTCAATATTTTTTTGGCCATTCTGGGTCTTTTGCCTCTCCATATAAACTTTAGAACCAATTTGTCAAAATAATTTGCTGAGATTTTGATTGGGATTGCATTGACTCTATAGATCAAATTGGGAAGAACTGACATCTTAAAAATACAGAATTTTCCTATCCACGAAAGAGGAATCTCTTTCCATTTCTTTAGCTCTTTGACTTCTTTCATCAGTTTCATAGTTTTCCTCATATAGATCTTGTACATATTTTGTTAGATTTATACTTGAGTATTTAAATTTTTCATTGTTAATGTAAGTGGTATTATGTTTTTAATTTCATGTTTCTCAGGATTCCTTTTGAGCCTGATTTTATAATCCAGAGTTTTTCTATCTTTCCAGAAGTTTATCATTCTCTGATTTGATAATTGTGCATCTTATATCTTCACGCAAGGCCTGATAAAAACATGAAATAGATGAGAGCCAAGGGTACATCCCAGAAGCAATTTCTTTAGGATCCAGTTAGTTTTTTCCTTTAATCTCTCATTTTCCTAAGATCCTACATTTTAAGAGAGGAAATTAAGTTTACTTTTGTTCTCATTCTGCTTTAGGAAGCTTGGTGGTCCTTTTGTCATGGGTCTCAATTATAAGAGAGGGGTACCTCGATCCCTTTACTTCTTAGAAATGGACATTTTCCTTCTTGGAGATTGCTTGTCACATGACCTGCCAGATGTTCTGCCTCTGTATCTGCCCACCCATCTCCTAATGCACTAATGTGCTCCCCACTGGAAGCTCAGTAAACAACTTCAACTTCTCACAGTCAGCTTTAGGGCCAATTCTGTCCTTAGGGGCAGGGAATTTTAACAGCTGAGTTTAGTAGATCAAGTGCATCCTTACCAAGCATGCCATGTGGCTGGTTTTCTTGAACCTCAGTTCTAGTTCTAGTGACTGGGTTCCTTATCCCTACTTAGTGCTTAGTTCCAATGTCTCCTGATTTCTAAACTTACTTTTGTAGCCTGACAAGTGATTATCCCTTTAGCCAGTCGTGGGGCTGCCAGACGTCATTGCTTGTCTGTTTGGATCCTCACACATTACTTGTTCCCTGCTGCCAGTCTGCGCAGCACCCACAGACTACTTCTTTTTGAGACTTCCAAAGTGCTGGACACCGTTGCCAGGCACGGTCCTCTCAGCAGGTGACATGCTGCCTACATGTGGGTCCCTTCCCTCCAAGCATCTATCTTCACCCCATGAGCATGTCTAGACTCCAGGCACAGACCCCTCCCCGGCTGTCCTGTCCCGTCAACTCCAGTTCAAATAGAAAAAATGTGCAATCCAGAGACTTTTCCAGCCGGGCAGCTCCTTGGAGGCGGGGACCTCATTTTGTACATGTTTGACTATATTAAAATCTGATTTTGCTCAACCATATTAAGTACTCAGTCATTATGAAAAAAAAATCTGCTTTTCACATTCTCATTTTACTTCAACAATGTATAATTTCATCAAGCCCCCCTTCGCAGATGGTTCTTATATAGCTCAGTAACCACAAGGTTTTATTCTCTTATGAAAATATTAATAGATCAGAAAGGTGTGAGAGTCTAAAACTGAAATGAAAACCCTGCATCAGCCCGAGCATATGAGGAGAGTGGTCAGGAACGTTTTCTTCCAGCTCTTTTCAGACAGCAGCCGCAGAGACTTCAGCACGTCCTTTTTACGGTTTTGTGACTCATTTCCTCACTTGTAACACAGAAATACTAAGGCAGCGCCAACCAGCCACAACAGAGTGCTATGAGAATGCTGGCCATAGAGTAATTACAATTTTATTTGCTATATGATTTTGACTGTATTTATTTCTAATGCAATACCCTGGGGTTTGGATATCTTATATTATTTTTGGCTCTGCTGTGAACTATATAGAACGTGATGGAAAATCACACCCTGCTCAGCACCCTGGGCTGCAGTGTCCATAAAAGGCGATATGCTGGCTTGAGAACTTGGATGATTTCATAACCAACCTGTGAGCCTCGCTCCCTCCTTCACATCTGAAAGCACATTGACACAGAGGGGAAAACATTCTCTTTTTTTCCACACGCTGTCATCTCACAGCTCCTTTTTCAGGTCTCCTAGTTGGAAAGACGTTTATTTCTGCATAGGAAGATTATTGCTCTTGAAAGAATCTTTCATGATCACATAGGGTAGCCTCTCTGACAACCCAGAAATGCCATCTGTAATATTGAGAGATGCCCCGCTGAGGGTTAATTAATTAATGAGTGCCTACCAGGGCTGGGGAAGCTGCAGCCTTCTGATTTCATGATTGTTCTTTTTTAAGCACGAAAGGAGGCAAGAAAAACTTCATCTTTCTCTGCAGCACCCCTTTTAATAAAAGGATTTGCTCTGTAAAATTTGGATTCTGTCAAAAGGCCACACTTAAGGACCAGAAAGGCCACATTTTGCCTTAAGGCCGCAGGTTTCCTACATTGTGCTGAGTCTCACACAAGGGCAGAGCCAGAGATACAGATTCAAGTGTGAGGAATTTATCTGAGAGAGGGTCCCAGGAAACATTGGAAAAGGAGGACATGAGAGAGAGAAGAGAAGGGAGCCAGTGAAGGATGATGCATTACCGAGCAAGTTACCGCTGTGGGCAAACAGGGCTCAATCTCATTCTACGAAATTCTGAAAGCCATGACTCAGAATTAATCCAAGCAGGGGGCCAGGGATCTGGGGTATTGATCCACCAATTCTCCATCTGTTATTGGGTCAGAGGAATGAATTTTTGAGCACGTCTCACTTCCCTGTGGAGGGATGCAGCGTGTTTCCAAGGCCATAAAAAAATCCTTCAAGTGGAGATTTCCAGGAGTCAGCTGTAAATAGAGGCGAATGTCAAGAGGTTAGGGGGACCCCAATAGCGTCTGCTACATGCAGCAGACAGAGAGAATTAAGCTCTCCTCCCTACTTTTGACCTGAAAGAGCAAACAGGGACATTCACTCCTTGAACCCAGCAGTAGCAGGGGAAGCGGGGGGTCTAGTTGACGGGGAGCCCTGGAGCAATGCAGGTGATAGCTTGAGGGAACGTGTGCAAAACCTGAGTCAACTCAGGGAGCAGGGAGAACAACAGCTCTAGGTGACATCAGGCTATGACTAGTCATCAGTTCCCACATAATGAGGTTTTCAGGAATGACACGGAAATACCAGCCTTCTGCGGCTGTCTGACTGTTGTCAGAGGGGAGAAAACCCAGGTACAGAGTGAAACCTTGGGCAAAGGGGCTGAAAGGAAGCGGGTGAGGAAAACGACAAAACAAAAGAAAACCTTAACATTATTTTAGCCAAAACGACATTTTTAAGAATGAATAACACAATGCACACATATCGACAGGTCTGCCCTGGGGTACTTTGGCAAATGTGTATAAATGATACTCTTACATTTGAATTAGGATTTGAAATATTGCTTCTTTCAAAACTGAAACAAATCTTTTATCGTACGCTCTGCTTTGTAGTACCATGCAAAGGTGAAAACACGACCACAGACAGGAGACAATTTGATTAACTTTGAAGTTCTAGAAGGGAATTGAAAAGTTTGGCTGAAAGAGCTTGTGTCTTTGGAGTGAAACATTTTCTATTCCATTTTAGTTGCATGTTTATGGGGTCCTGAGAAATTAAAAATGATGCGTTCTTGTTGCAGCAGCACCCACACCAAAGGCAGAGAAAGAACAAGCCCCACCAATGGGAGGAAATGAGCAAGAATGGAAATTCCACAAAAAAAGATGCTCAGAGGGAAGGACAGGATTATTTTTCTTGCCCATTAAAACAGGAGTCAAAAGAAATGGGGCTTTCCCAGAATAGAGAGTAACAGCCTTTTCTTTTTCACATGTGGTTGTCCCCAACTCTCGTTCACTTTATAGAGTTCTAATAATGTTAGATATGTCAGTAATAAATTTTAAATCATAGCCTCCATCAACAATATAGTTTAACAATTTAAATCTGAAGAATTTATACATACACACACACACACACACACACATATTCTCCAAGATATATATCTATATATATGTTTTAATAAAAACACTTTAGTTTCTTTAATATTATTGCCCCTGAATTTGAGTATACATGTATTTAATATGAATATATTTCTTTTATTAATATAAAAGATCATTTCTTTTTTCCCATTTGATCAGAACTTCATTCCATTAATTTCCATTCTACTAAAAAATGAACCACTTTTAAAGTTAGGTTAAGGGTATTTTTTTCCCTTTCTTTTAATACTTCTTAATAACTGACATAAAAGTAGGTTATGTCCTACTTCTAAAGAGGGCCTATGCAAGCTGAGGAGTACATAAAAGAGAGTTGTCCTTAAAAAAAAACCGTCATTCTCTATTTTTTCAAACATTGAAAATAGTAAAGCTGAAATCATCCATGCACATGATTTTTTTTCTTTAGAGTACAGAAATGTGGATTTATGATGAAACCTAAAGACTAGAGAAAAATGTAATGATAAATTAAAAGGAAAAACAAGTTCTTCAACAAAAATAAACAGAATAAATGATGGTAGATATATAAATGAGGTCAAAATAGAAGAATATGAAACATCTGTTGATAATAGTCCTTTAGGCCGAGCGTGGTGGCTCACGCCTGTAATCCTAGCACTCTGGGAGGCCGAGGCGGGCGGATTGTTTGAGCTCAGGAGTTTGAGACCAGCCTGAGCAAGAGCGAGACCCCACCTCTACTAAAATTAGAAAGAAATTAATCAGATAACTAAAAACATATAGAAAAAATTAGCCGGGCGTGGTGGTGCATGCCTGTAGTCCCAGCTACTTGGGAGGCTGAGGCAGAAGGATCGCTTGAGCCCAGGAGTTTGAGGTTGCTGTGAGCTAGGCTGATGCCACGGCACTCACTCTAGCCCGGGCAAAAGAGTAAGACTGGCAAGGGCATCACACATAACCTAAACACCTGTACCCCTATAAACAACAAACAATAAAAAAAAAAAAAAA
>RJWJ010048282.1:0-10656 GCA_004363605.1 Indri indri | reverse complement strand
GTCAATCTGGTGAAATAACTAGTTCGTTTCCTCCTTTCTTCTTCTTTTCCTTCTTTCTTCATTTTCTCCCTCTATTTCTTTCATTCTACTTGTGTTTTTTGAGTTGTTTCTTTCTTTGTAACTCAACATAAGCCTTTTTAAATAATGATTATTTATATCTTCTTATAGATAAGCATTTTCACAGCTTCAAGTACTCCAGCATTGCAAACATAAAATCCAGACCTATTTTGGGTACCAAAGTTTACCTTTACTTCTATGGCCGGCAACTTTTCCCAACTAATGTGATTCCACTCTTCAAACTAACTGGCTTACATTAACAAAATTCAGAAGAGATCGTCTCATTTTTCTTCTGAATAAGGAACTAAAAATTGCTTAATTCTTTATTTTAGAAGGAAGGTTATACCTTTAGGTGGTATATATTTAATAAATAGAGTCCAAGAAAAGAAAAAAAGTGGCAAGGGCATTTCCAATTCATCCTAAAACACATGACAATTTTACCTTTAAAGTTCACCTATAGAAGATTATAGAACCTCTTCAAAATCTGTTAAAAAATGTGCTGGGTAAACAAAATCTCCGTTTTCTTAATTTAATATAATTTGGGTTTCATTGAATATGTAGAATAGCGTGTTCCTTATAAAGATTTCTCCTATATTTACCAATTTCAATTAAATCACTCCTTAGCCTTCATTTCTTTATATTAAATTAGAACTCTCTCCTCCCCAGCACTGTTTTATGCCAGCTCTGTAAAGATTTATGCTGCTTTCTGCTGAATTATTATCCAAAAGTATTTCTATACAAAATTGGGCTGGATTCTTTACATGCTAAGCCCTTCTAAGATTGATGTCTATCATCATCTGTATTTTGAAAGTTGAGGAAGAAGTTAAAGAGGAATTAGGCCTGTCATCATTAATAGACCCTGAATCACAGCTAAGATTAGAAATCAGGAGCTCATACCACAAATAATAGTGAGAAGAACAGCAACTTCATCACTCACCAGTCACCTAACAGGTTGCCCTCCAATATCATCTTTATTTTATAGCGCTATATTTCTTACCTCTGGGGATCTCCGTGAAATGGATGGGATGATGAGCTGGGCTGTGATAGATGAAACCATGTTGATTGCTTGTTTTCCAAGATTGAGGACTCCTTGAATGTTAAACCATACCCCATCTGTGGCAGACTACTTTAAATCAGACTTGTGATCCCCACCTCCTGGTGCCCATGCTCTTGTATAATCCATTCTTCTCAAGTGTGGTTGCAATCTGTGACTTTATTTTAACCAGTTGATATGAAAAAGGTGGTGGTATGTCACAGCTATGATTATGTTATGTTATATATTCTCTGTCTTGCTAGTGGACTTGCTCTCCTACTGGCCTAAAGAAGTAAGCAGCTATCTTATGAACTACCTGTGGAGAAGATCACATGGCAGGGAGCTGAGGAGTTGAGGATGACCTCCAAGTGACAAGCAGCAAAAAGCTGGGACTCTCAGTCATACAACCACAAGGAAATGAATTCTGCCAATGACTATGTGAGCTTGGAAGTAGATTTTTCCTCAGTTGAGCCTCCAGATGAGATCACAGCCCAGCCAAAACATACTTTGACTGGAACTTTGTGAAACCTAAGTAGAGGACTCACATAAATCATGCCCAGAATTCCAATCCACAGAGACTGTGAGATAATAAGTGTACATTGTACTAAGCTGCTAAGTTTGTGGTGATTTTTTACATAGCATAGAAAACAAATAGGCTCTCTTTTCAGATGAGAACAATAAGGGTGTTAACTACAATGAAGACATTTCCAATAAACTCAAAAAAGGGACAGCTGTGGGGCTGATGATAAAGATGTTTTTGTTTGCTGGCTTGCTTTTGTTTTTGTTTTGTTATCTTACTATAAGAAGAAACACCACAAGATCAGACTTAAGGCTAATCTCAGTAGACTTAGAGTTTTTACCTTTTCTATTTCCATAATCTTCAGGAAATTATTCTGGGCAGCTGGAAATGTAGGAAGAATGTCTGAGGATGCCACAAATGGTGACAAAATGTTCAGCATTGTAAAGAAGCTATGATTTTATTGGAAGTCTTAAAGAAACCTTTCAATTCCCACCACACATATTGGCCTATGTTCAGATTACTGTTTTTAAAACAAAAGATCAAAAACAAGAATTATGTCTATTTCAAGCATTAGAAAAGTGAGAAAGAAAATAAAAAGGATGAAGGGAAGGAAGGCAGAAAGGAAGTTAGGAGGGAAGGAAAAGGGAATAAAGAAAGAAAAGGGGAAGACAGGAAGGGAAGAAACAAGGGAGAAAGGAAGGAAAAAAAGAAGATTGACCCATGGTAATAATAACTGTTTTTCTAAGGATATATAAAATACAATTCTTTATAAAACACTATAGCCAAGTAGTTACTTTCACTTTATGTAAATATGGACTAGTTCACATAGAACAAATGTCAGAAAGAAATAGAAATGCTTTATTTCATATTATGGTTATTATCACATTTTAATTGTTATAAAGTTCTTTAAAATGTTTACTAAAAATTGGCCGGGCACGGCGGCTCACGCCTGTAATCCTAGCACACTGGGAGGCCGAGACGGGTGGATCGTTCTGAGCTCAGGAGTTCGAGACCAGCCTGAGCAAGAGCGAGACCCCGTCTCTACCAAAAATAGAAAGAAATTAATTGGACAGCTAAAAATATATATAGAAAAAATTAGCCGGGCATGGTGGCTCATGCCTGTAGTCCCAGCTACTCGGGAGGCTGAGACAGTAGGATCGCTCGAGCCCAGGAGTTTGAGGTTGCTGTGAGCTAGGCTGACGCCACGGCACTCGCCCCAGGCAAGAGAGTGAGACTCTGTCTCAAAAAAGAAAAAAAAAAATGTTTACTAAAAATAAATAATACTTGCTTTTGCAGAGGTTTGACCATAATGTTCACAACTTCCGGATCCTCTCACATTTCAGCTTATCTTAAACTGCTTGTAGTGTTTGTATTATCAGCTACCTACATTGAACACCATCATTTAGATTTAATATCTACACTTTCCAAAATCCTTCCTTGTCTTATAACTCTGGCTACCCCCAAGAGCGGTACCTGCAGTCCTTGTTTATCAGCCATGATTGACTGTGCTCATTTTACACAGGGAATAAAAAGGAAGGATTATTTCATAAGCTCTGACACACTACACTAGACCAATGGTCTTAAGGGCCTTCAGGGATAGAGTTAAACACTTTTGATAGAGCTTAGGTGATGATTTCTCAGGGAGAGCAGCATTCAGTCACTCATTATGCAGCTTATTATTCACCTGGATTCCTTGAAGGGCTTGGACCCTGTGGGTCACTTTTCAGAAATTGAGGGTGCCTCATGCCTATCTTGGATAACCAAGGTTTTCTATTTTGGTTTTCTATGTATACTATTACCCCTTTAAATGCCCTGACTCCTGTACTTTCTCAGTCTTTAACATTCACCAGCAGAAAATCCCTTCCTTTTACTGAGTATTAGGTGATGTTCACTGTCAAGTCTGGTACTCTTACCATAAACATTATTCTAGACTTCCACCCAAAATGAATCTATTCAAACCAGGCTCCCACTTAGAATACCCACCCCACTTTCTACATTTAACTCTTGATATACAGAAAATTGACTATGGGATGTTGAATTTGAACCTCAAAAGAATGAGCAAAAACACCTTCATATTTCAAGGTCTGGCACTGACCTTTCCTCTTCCATGTTTTTTCTTTGGTCAACCTTGATGACTCAATCTTCAAAAATATTTTTAATCTGGAATTTCTAGGATCTATCTGAGGACTCTATAATACCTCTCAAATATTATTATAAAAGTATTATTCTACTTATATTGCACATAGGTGTGGTTTGTGCATCTGAAGGAGCCCAGAAAGTTTCAACCCAACATATGACACCCTGGTATGTTGATATTTTAAATTAAAATGCTCGAAGTTCAGCAGATGTTGGAAGAGGCTGTACTCTGCTATTCCCTTATCTACCTAAGGATGATGCTTAAGAGAACACGATTGTCTTCCAATCCCCTCCCTGGAATTTAAATATCTATCACGGGAAAAAAACTGAAGAATGTAACTACACATAGACAAACTTCTTCACAAGATAATATCAGATTCCAAAGGCAATTATTTACAAGTTAATTCCTGTCCCCCCAGTCCATTTATTCTCCCTAATAAACATTTTACTACCCTTCAAAAGACTTGTCCACATTCCCCATTTCCTCCTGTTCTATGAAGAAGGGTGTATAATCATCTGGACCTCACTGGCTTATTTGGGTAATCATTCTCTTATGATTTTCCCCAGTGCACATTAAAATAAAATTTGCATTCTTTTTCTCCTGTTAATCTGTCTTTTATTAGTTACTTTTCAGTGAATCTTCAGAGAGCTGAGCGGGAGCTTTCCTTCTTCCACTCTATACATCTAAAAGGTAGAAATAAAGTTTCAATTACTTTTTAATACCCTAGTCAATAATATTGCATATCATATGGTAAATACTTAATACTTCTACTATTAAATAAATAAATACTTCAATGAAATAAATGCTTGCTAATTGCCTGTTAAAAACGTAGTGAAAATACAGATAGAAACCAGTGGAAATTCTAACTCTTAGAAGTAAAGAGTTCAAAAGGGCTATTTGTTTTCCACTGTTATTATGTTGAAAGGCAGTAGAGCAAGCACTCAATGTTCCCACCGCTAAATGTGGAAAATGACTTCCCAAGTGAGGGTAGTGAAGTGAATATTGTAAGAAAATAGGACCAGGTCCCTAGGAGGCCAATAAGGTTATGTTGCTTCAGCCTCATGATTCAGTGTTTGCCAGGGAGATCATTTGTGTAACAAATGCGAGAGAACAGCTGCAAGTTTGCATGGGGTGGAGGTAAATTTAGGTGTGAAAGCAAGCTAATTGCATTGGTGTGTGCCAAACTTTTCAGGTGCTAACAAGATCCTGCTTAAGGACCCCAGGGGAGCTGGAAGGAGATCCCAGAATGCACTTGAACTTAGCTATTGACTCACATCCTAAAATCAGTCATTGAAAACTCTCTCTCTCTCTCTCTCACACACACACACACACACACACACAAACACATACACACGCACACCCCAAAAAAACTTTTTACAAAGAATTGAGATTGAGGTTAATCTGTCAAATGTCAACCTACATAGATAAAATAAACCTCATATAATTAATTCATCTTAACTCTTTCAGGGAAAATGTAGATTGAGTCTAAATCAAATGCTTTGACTGAACTGGATACTTCAGAACAAAATTTAGAATTTCTAAAATCTCTACTGGTGTCTAGAGAGTAATCTGTTGGCCACAATTTTCACAATGTTTTGGGAGAAGATTCTAATTTCAGAAATAAAGTAAAATGTATTTCAGTTCTTCATCGTGACCTTGAATGCATAATGCATGCATGTTTATAAAGAGTCTGGTTAACTAGGTCAGGTGCAGTGCTGCACACCTGTAGTCCTAGCTATTCAGGAGGCTGAGGCAGGAGGATTACTCACCTGAGCCCAGGAATTTGAGCCCAGCCTGGGCAACATCGTGAGACTTCTCACCCCCCAAATCTCTAAAAAATAAATAAATAAATAGAAAGTTTCCAATATTTGATTATCTATATTTAACAGATAGTTAGTTGTCCACTTATAATGCTCTGAGATGATAAAGAGAAAACTCAAAGTAGTGAAAAAAATCTACTAGTTTTCAATTCCATTACACTATCACGTCAGTGACATGGAAAAAAATAGATTTGTTTTAAAAGTGATTAGCTTATTTGACAGCATCTGCCACCTGTTTCTACTGGTTGTTTAATGGTGGGTCTATCCATCTGGCACATTCTTTCCTATAATATCACAGGTTGACCTGGGGAAGGCCCCCCCCAAGGATAAGACAGATTTCAAACTCTGGGATCTTTAAAAAGCCATCGGTCTACCACTTTTCTTAGCTTTGGGATTGGACTAATTTTAAGCAATAACATGGACAGGTGTTATTTTTGTCTTCTATACAAATGATCCACCACCGTTTTCACTGGTTCTTTGCTTTTAACTTATTCACAGATTTTCAGTCATGGCTAGGGCAGTTAGAAGCCTGAAATTTTAAAAAGCTAATGTTTGAGCCTGATATCTCACTATACGAAGCCTAAACTGATACTTCCAGAATGGCTAAAAATTTCTCCAGAATTTTTCTAAAATTTTCACTTCCCGTATCTATTTGTCAAATTTCTTTCTTTACCTTTGGCCAAGTCACTTCTTATGAGGAGTCTTCCAAGATTTCCCCAGGTTTTATTGCTGCATAAGATTTTGTTCACACCTAAATTATAACTCACCTGCAATGTTAGAGCTACCTATATTTTTCTGTACATCTCTGCAAGTTCCATATGTGGCTTTCTACCCTTCCGCCACAGAACCGTGATCCTTAGACACTGACTCTCTCTGTTCATGAAGTGCCAAGGCACTTGGGCAGTTCTCCTTCCCTCTAGACTTCTATACTCCTCCTTTCTTTCTCTCCCACAGCTTTCTTTATCTCTAGGCCCAATGTCGGCTGAGCACACATTTTTCTTAGGTCTTGCTTTCTCAAAGCTTGTGGATTCAAGAACACAAACCATTTTCATATCAGGAGTTTTACTGTTTTTAGGAAGAGAGACTTGGGAAAACAATAATAAGAACAACATAGCAAGACAAACTTCTAATTTCTAAAGCTCTTATAATCACTTCTACTCTCCTTTTCTTCCTGCCAGTTGCGTTGAGATGGCCTTTTATCATGGGATTTAATTTCTAAAATGGAAATTACCAAATTTCCTTTCTATCTCCTGACTTGGCTTTGAGAGAGGGAATGTGAATCACTTATTTTTGAAGGCCTCATGTCTTTACCTCTGGTCCTAATGATGCAATCAATGATGTCTCCTCTGTTTCCAATGATGAATTCTGTTTTTGGAAAACATCCAGTGTCTACACAGGTTCTGCCTCAAATTGAGATATTCATGTCTGAGCATTTTTCTTCATTCCTCCCTGAAAGGTATGCTTTTGAAGAGGAAGGATCAGGTAAGTCTCCTTTGTGTTTACACTGTATATGTTTTGTATTTTGTCATTATATTTACACATAAAAGGTTTGATGTATATTTGCTCAATGATGTGATTTGTATGTAATAATTTTCCACAAAGATGTGACATAATATCCAGATTTTCTCTTCCATCCTGTGGAAATGCTTTGGCTTGAAGTACATTATAGTGCCTGGTTGATAAACCTGGGAAATGAGCAAGAGTTCTCAGTGAGGTGTGTAGGAGCCAATGGAAAACTTCCCCTTTGCCCTCAGAAGGTTCACTGAAAATCACTGACAAAAGGCAGATTAATAGGAGGAAAGGAATACAAATTTATTAATGTGTACAAAGAAGCCTTCAAGGTGAAGACCTACAAACACATGGGAAATTGTCCATTTTTATGCTTAGGTTCAACAAAGTATGGACAGTGATGTAGAAACATTATTAGACAAAAACGGTATGATCTAACATGACTAGGGGAAACCCAGCAAGGCCTGTCTGTCTACTATCTACTTGGCCTCTCTGAGCACACATCCTTTCCTTTTGGCTATAGGGCAGGATCCTCTCTGCAATGGGGGGTCCTATAACCTACAGTCAAACAATGTAGTTCAGATAATTTTTTTATGGCCTGTTTTTACATAGAATGGTGAAGGGAAAGTTTGAGTAATATTTTGGGGTTATATGGCTGGATTTGGGGAAAAGGGGCTCTGCTTTCTACGATCCACCTTGGGGAAGAGGAATTCTAGTTTCTATGGCTAGCATAAGGGGAGAATGGGACTGAGAGACAGGAGGGCAGGAGAAGGTCAGAGAAAACCTTTTGCTTCTGAGGCATTTATTTTTGGGTATTGTTTTATGTGTCTCAATAGGTGTATATGATGGCTACGGTGATGTAGTTAAGAGATGCTTGTAATGGTTTTTTGCTCCTTATGGAGAGTTTGAGTAAATTTTGGTTTGTTTTCATGCTCAGAAAGTTTCAGGACATGAAGTATAACATAGGCACTTATCAAATATTGCTTAGGGAAATGTTTCATGCCATTGGGTTGCTTAGTGACAAGTTGGGGATAAATCATATGCATTAAGTTTAGTTCATGGCAGGCGCTCAATATATTAATATTTCTTGAAAGATGAAAACTAAAATATCCATGAAGACATTAAGAATATATATATGTATATATAATATATATAATATACATATATATATATATAATCTTATGCTATATGTTAATACCAAAGCTCTGATGAAAAAATGATTATGTTCAGAAAAGGAGTGGGGTTAATTAGGGAAGGCGTGTTATACCCAAATCTGATTCTTCTATTGAGTCAATTTCCTATTCTTTCCTCACTGGAGATGAAGAACAGCTGGTTCCTGTCCTCCATTTAATAGATCATCATATTTCAAGCACAATTCTCAGAGCAACCTTTAGTCTCTTCTTTGCCAAGCTAAACAATACCACTTTCTTAAACTTTTCCTGTGGGACCTATTAACCCTTGAGTCATAGAACATGCATTTGAAGAACATTGCCTTTCATAATCCACAACATAAGCCTGTTAATTGTAGGTAAAGTGAAAGAAAAAAAAATTTTTGACAACAAATATTATGCCTTGATAATTATTCCACTATCAAGAAAAAGAAAATGTTTGTACCATGGCTACATATAAAAGACAATTTAATTTGAAGGATGTGTATTTAGGTCTCTTGTTCCAGACACATCCTGAAAATACAGTCACTAGATAATGAGAATTATAGTTGACTTGTCCATCATAGTTGCTTTTATGGTCCCTAGTTATGGTCATAAGCAAATGTATCATGTGGTGATTCATATGGATCAACAATAGGAATAGGTCAGCCAATCAATTGACTTTTTTACTTAGAAGTTGTTTCCTGCCACAATGCTTGAATCTGAGCCCCTCAAGTCTGTTCTTTAAGGAAGCATAGTCCAACACAGAGACAGGAAATAGGTTTTATGCCATCTGCAAAGTGGATTCCTTGACTATTTGATGAGATGCAATGTTTTTTGAGGTTGCCTCCCTGCTTAGCAGGAAAGCAAGTCATCATTGATTAACAGTGCCTGCCATGCCTGTGGATGAATAAAATAGTGATATATATGATATCTATTAATATTTGTCAGATTGGAATTGCAAAGGCCACTGTATTGTCAGGCAGAAGCCTGAATTCTAGAACTCTCCAGCATAAGACTCTTAGGAGCTTATCTAAACTTTCTTAACCTCAGATGCTGTAAAATGGAAATATTATTTTAACTTCCTGAAAGCAGTACGCAGAAGCAGAAGTCCCGAAATTACTTAAAGCTCCAAAACATGTGATTGTAAGTATCTTTGAAGAACACTGCTGACTCAGGTTTCATCAACTCAACCAAGAGACATACAGCTGGCATTTTACCATCATATAGTCTTCTTGGCTGAAAGTGGCTATTTCAATAATTGAATCCAATAATTTATTTCTGGGCCAACGAAATCTGAAGTTACACATTAAAATATGAAAAACAGGAAAATAAGGTGGGAAAGAAAAATAACTACTGTATTTTCCATTTGATCATTACACTCTATTTTGGTGGCTGTCAAAAACAATATCTAATTTATAATATTTTATATTTAAGCATCTGGCAGTTTGATTAATTTGATTAATTAATTTCTTAGAATTCTGTCAACTCTGCTGCACCATAACTCACATAAAAAGCTACACAATGAAAACTAGTTTTAAAAAGAATTAAGGATGTCATTATTTGAGGTTTGGTATTATTAAGTTCTCACCTGGAAAAGGCAAAATAAGGTAAAATTAAAAAATTAAGAGAAAAAGAAAAAAGTAGATCTTCGAGCTAAATGTATATTGCAAAGATATGGAATGAGGGCTTTATTTTAAAGTGTTAGGTTTTATATATATTTCAAAGGATGCTAGATAATTGGTTTCTTCAAAGGAGTATTGTTGGGAAATGCTTTCTTATATTTTGGGGCTCGTGTTTGATTTCTAGTTTAAAATGAGGCTGCTTGGTACTTTTGGATGCTGTCTTCTGCTTGGCACTCAAGTGTGGTAAGTCCAGCAAGACCCTTGTGGAGAAGGTCTGCTAAAGAAGTGGGTCATATCCTTGGGTCAAATATTTTTCACTGGGGTAGGAAATCGATTCATTTGCTGCACTAGTTGTTATACAATCTGCTATCTGGACATCATACCGCTGATATGTTGAAAACATCTCTCAACTGACAGCTTTCTGAACTGATTTTCTCAGCTATCCAGCTGTTGGGCTTATAGCCACCCCACGTTTTCCTGACCACTGCAATTTCGCAAGCAGGGGCCTAGTGAGGTAATCACCTGACCTCAGCAAAACCATTGTATGAAGGGAATTTCGTTAACATTATTGTCAGCGCAGCTGGATAGACTGCTTTCCTTTGCAGATTTGGAGTCTGTGAATTCCAGAGGCTTGCAATGGTGTTCCTGGGTTCCTGCTGGCATGTGGCTGCATCTGGCTCATACTTCTTTCTTAGGTGGTTAAGCAAACTGCCCATTTCTGGAAAAGTTCAGACGCACACAAAAAAAGTATACATGTGGCTTCTCTCATTACATGCGATTGACCTATCATTTCAAAATTAGAGTAGG
>RJWJ010048281.1:0-10659 GCA_004363605.1 Indri indri | reverse complement strand
CTTTTTATTGTATGTGAGTGTCCCATCTTTGCTGAAGTGCCCGGCCAGTTCTAATTTCTCATTCCCAGGAGAAAGATGCTAACTGGC
The DNA here is from genome assembly GCA_004363605.1 of Indri indri. Taxonomy (NCBI): domain Eukaryota; kingdom Metazoa; phylum Chordata; class Mammalia; order Primates; family Indriidae; genus Indri; species Indri indri. The sequence continues at coordinate 10,572 of RJWJ010048281.1, read as the reverse complement.
CAGGCTTAGGTTTGGTATTCTCTTCTTCCAGTCAGTTATGACCAAACATGAATCAGGTAGAAGGACCCTGTAAGGACCAGTCAGATGGTGGTGAAGATAATGGTTTTCGAAGAAGAAACCCGGAGACTCTAGAATGCACTTAGTACAATGGCAGAACATGAGAGGTGAAAGAACTCTTACAGTCTAGTACCTTTATTTATGATAAGTGGGGAGACCAAGGCTCAGGTGGGGAAGCTCAAGGTTACACAGCAAGTGAATGGCAGATCCTAGGTCTGTTGACCTGGAGTCTGTCTTCTGCATATCATATTGCATCGCGTCTTCTAAGAGATGTTACCAGCATGAAACAAGTAGAGCAGTATTTCTGAACTCTGCCCTACTGACACTCTTTGTTGCAGGGAGGTGGTTTGTTGAACATGCTGTGCGCTGCAGGACTTTCAGCAGCATCTGCTCACTATATTTCAGTAGTGGAATGACCAGCACAATTTGACCTTCTCTATAAGCAGTATCTAAGTATTTACTTATGCTATAAATGCATTTTTATTTTATGCATATTCTTGTAATTTGTTCATTGTTTAATGCATCCTCAATTTATATGTGTATTTTAATATTTGTTGATTGAATACCTTAATATCTTAGATTTAAGCTCTTAAAAAATAAGAACTATATATCTATTAATATTAAACTCACTTATAAGGAACAGGAAAAAGGAACATAATGTTATCTCCGCCTGCTCTGGATTGTTCCAGAAAGCAACCCACTTCAAATAGATAGAAACAATCTGGAATAGGGCAAGAAAAAGTATGTTCTCATCTTGTTATACCCTCCTCCCTTGCTCATGGCAGACATCACTAATTGATACCAGTATTCTCCTGCCAATCCCAGATACGGTATCAGAGTCCTCAATAAAACACTCTAGGTAGTCATTACCAATCTATTGGAATTTATTATAAACGATTGGAATTAGAAAAATCCTTTTCAGCCAATCAATAACTTGCGACATTGGTAGGGAACCTCTGGGTGTGAGCTATTTCAAGATTGCCCTTAGCCAGGCATGGTGGTGCACACATGTATTCCCAGTTGCTGGGAGGCTGAGCCAGGAGGATTGCTTGCGCCTAGGAGTTTTTGAGGTCATAGTGAGCTATGGATCAGGCCACTGCATTCCAGCCTGGGCAACAGAGTGAGACCCTATCTCAAAAATAGAAACAAAAAACAAACAACAAAAAAAGACTACCCTGTCCTTCGGAATTCATTCCTAATTGTCTGGACTGGATGCGAGCCATCCATTTCTAAAATTCTTCCTCAAATATTTTATACCCAGATTTATTCTCAAATACTTGGGTTTTGGAGATAAATTGTCTCTATTTTATAAATATTCTAAGTGACACAGAATGGTTAAAAAGCTTGACTATGAGTACATTTTTGCCTAAATCTATCTTTTTAAATAGGTACTACTGCTATACAAGTAACTTTAATTTTTTTAAGCTGAAGGTGCTCATAACCCCACCAAACTAATAAAAATAAGTTTGAATTTTTATATTCCTTTACCAAAATCTTTTACCATACACATAATTTTATAAAGCTATAATCATAACATATACAATTTACATTTTGCCTTGTCCAATACTGTCTTTTACAATCTATAATTAATCTACATTTAACCTACAATTAATATCTACCAATCTGCAATTAATAGCATGAATAATTGAAGTTTCTACTTTAACTCCGAAGTTATTTCATTGGCAAAAGTGTAGTTCTGTTCTGGAAAGAAGTCTCAGTGAAGATCCTATCAAACGATGTTTGCCATCAGTCCAGAGCTCCCCAGGCCTGTCTCTGAGTGGGTGGGAGTTAGACATTTACATTCCTCACAAGGGTGCCCGCACTGATGAATTAACGATGTGGTGGTTGTCTTACTGTGTGAACAATGAATGCTTCGGGCAAAAAAGCAAACCAGTTGGAAAAAAGGAAACATTCGTTTACCCAAATGTGTTTTTAATTATATGTAGTATTAACAAAGATAGAGCAAAATCAGGGAAGTGCAAAATAATCCCATGGGAGTCTAACAACACAAACATCATTTGTTCTCAGATTCTATTTACCCCCTCAAAACCTGTTGTTTTTCCAAATGGATCTTTTTCGTCTTTACTAGTATTTCATTTAAAAAACCCAAATTAAATGTGCCTTTGCTTTAACAGCCAAATAATTATATAGGGGGAAAAATAACAAATATAAAATAAATCATGTTGGCATTTAAAGATTAAAATGAAGCCACAGCTTGATCAAAGAGATTTATTAGTTGATGTTTGCTCATCATTATGAATATTTCAAGTCTTACGTAGTCAAAAGTGATCCATTACTGTTTTCCAGGAAGTGATAATATCTCCTCCAGTGTCATTAACAATGTTAATCTTGGTCAAGATTCCCTGCATTAAAAATGTATAAAAGCAAAATGTTGCTATAGTAACTATTCTAGATGAGTGTGTTCTGGCCCTTGTGAGACCAGAAGACCTCACTTGTATAAAAGTGTGGCATCATAGGCAAGATGTTGCTTACATACATAGATATATATACACACACACGCACACACACACACACACAAACATACATTATGCTCCCCTCCCCTTTCACAGAGAACTTTTTCTTAAAACAGAAGACATTAAATAGTTACCCATTCATGAAATGAGTTCCACAAAGAGCAAAGCTTCACGTGCATTTACTTACAGACCACCTGTGAGCTTTATCTAAGTAATCAAACCATTTACTCCTGCTGTTCCCATGAACACTTGCATGGAGGCTTTCTGCTGCCCCCATCCCATTTCCTCTACTGAATCAACGTGTTCATTAGAAATCTTTCAGTTGCAAGCAACAGAAATGCATTCCAACTGGTTTAGACAGAGCAAAGGCATTCACTGGAAGCACAGCCTGCGTTTCACAGCCAGGAGGGGCTGGAACTGACATCAGGGGCTGTTAAGGTTGAGCACAGGGTCTCTCAAGACCTCATGCTCTCTCCTCAGGCACACTTGTTTCTTTCTTCCTTCTCTGTGCCAACCAGCTACTGCTGCATATGCGAAAAACCTGGCCGCTTCCAAAGGCCCTCTGTGTCCCCAGTCTGCATGCTAATTCCAAATTCTTAAATGGTCATTTGGAGGGTGGAAAGAAGGTGGCAATTATCCTTCTGTTGTCAGAGAGGAGAGTGGCGAGGACTCAGGAAAGAGATGGAGGGAAGACATGGATTGGAAAAATATCTCGAAAGTAAATATTTATGACACTTGCAGCACCTGAAGTCAGGAAGTAAAGGCGCACCTAAGTGTTTGTGACCTACTTTATTTCTCATTGGTTGCCCCAATTATCAAAATTAGCTGGTCTTTTTGAACTCTATTGGGGGAAATAAATAATTTTATCCATCTCAAGTCCTACTGGGAAATGAGAAGGGTGCAAATTCTTCATGAATAAATAAATAAACAAATAAGTATATGTGGGTTCACCTCCTGGCTCAGCAGAGTGTTAGTTGAGGACAACGGGAAGCCAAGGGTATTAACTCAGTCTGTGACACTCTCCCGGTCACAGGGACAGTTAAGAAGAGTAGGAGTAAGTGAGAAAGGCACTCTGGCTCACTCCTCTCTGATGTGCACAGAAAGGAAGGCGGAAGGAGGATGCCAGAGAGGGAAGACCCAGCAGCACCGCTGAGACTGAGAGGGCCAGTTTGGGATCCTTTTTTGACAGGTGGCTTGTTAGAAGCCTGGAGGGCCCAGAGAAATCAAATTCTTATTATGTTCTTCAGTTTAACACTCCATGATGAACCTTCTGAGGTGGAAGATTGGATTCTGATCTTGTTTTCCTGCCTGAATTTCTCATGGAAAAGGACAAGAGGCCCAAAAGAGCAATTTAAGGCAGAACAAGGAAGGGGGGACTCTTTTTCTTCTGTTTCCATGAGTCCAATGCTAACTTCCAACCTCTGCTTTGCAGAGACTCTGAATGTGTTAAATATGTGATTAGCACATTGGACCAGAGGTCTGAGGGCCTCGTCTCACGGCTGCTGTAGTTCATTCTTTTCGTGCTGGGTGGGGGCCTGCGTTGATCAAGCTGATCGAGCAGTCCAAGCTCACCCATCCTGCAATCCTCCCCTTGTGCTAATAGTCCCTTTGCTGGTGATGCCTCTTCCCACTTCTTTCCAAAACCTTCAAGAAAGGATTATAGTCATTAGCAATTTAGTATGAATAGACGTTACCTCTTCAGTGCGTATTTGCATTTTAACTTCATCACTAATTGAAGGTCTTCCAGACAGTTAAAGGAATTTTAAGAACAATACAGTTAAGAATATATAGCAATTCTTTTCTTTCTCAAATATTAGTTAGGTACTGGTGAAATCAACTTGATTCTCTCTAGGGTTGAGATTCAGCGGTGCACACTGGTTCTGTCTGTGTTGCCACGATGTTAGCTTACTTCTGTATTGGCTGGCCAATATCTGAGCCACCTGCACCCTGTTCCAGTGTCCCCTCATCCTATCTGGGACCTCCTGGAGCTCTCCATGATCCAGAAGTTAAAGGGTCATCCTTGATGCAAACTGGGGCCTCCTGGGTCCTGCGTTCCAACTCTGTGGTCAGCACCCTGTCTGATTGGCTGTGAAATATTTGGAACAGCACCCCTGATTCTACCTCTTTAATTTTACTTTTCACTGTTTACATTACAAATTAAGGCACCTCTCCACCCACACTCACCCCCAATCAAGAACCATCACACCAAACTGACATCTCTCCTGGAATCTATTTTCCCAGCTACCTTCAAACAATAAATGGGAAAAAAAAATTTAAAAAAGAAAAAAGAATTGCTGAGTAATAAACTCTGGAAAAATATGGTTGGAGGGGAAAAGAATCTAACCTGCTAACCAGAACTAGTCTTCTTAAACTTTAGCGTGCCCAAGAATCTCCTGGAAAACGTGATTAAAGTACAGATTTCAAGACTCTATCTTTAGAGATTCTGATTTCGTATATCTGGAATGATTTAGGAATCTACATTACAGATAAATTTGATGTAGATGATGCCTGGATCATACCTGAGAAATACTGAACTCAACTGTTGCTGTGAATCACGCGCAGTTGCCTATGGGTAGGACGCATACTCATCACCCGGAGCTTAGTCTACCAGGATTTCACAAGCACTCGCCTTACTTCAGAGCCCACGGCTTTACCGCCAATGATTACAAGTATTCCTGATGCATTTTTACTGATGGGTGCTCCAGTTCTTTGGTGTTCTGTTAACACATTCTTTTTTGTTTTGAAATTACAGAGTCTGTCATCCCAAGCAGTGGAACATTTCATGTAAAGCTCCCTAAGAAGCACAATGTGGAACTTGGAATAACCATAAGTTGTAAGTAGAAGTTATTTCTTAAAAACACAGAATTTGAAAAAGACATTAGAAAGTTGTGTTGGCAAATGGTGTGCAGGTGTGGCAAATGTTTGAAGTGTATTTGCCAAGCTTCTATGTTGTGATACAAAAATGGGGAGCAGTCAGACTTCTAGCATTTACTGACCCTGTGAAAGGGGCAAGTTACCTGTACTCTCTTTGATCTTATTTGTTCATCTGTAAAAAGGAAATGACATTTACAAAATATAGGGTTGTTTTAAGTATTAAATAAAATAACGCATGTATGCACTTAGTATAGTACCTGGCAAGTAATAAGTTAAGTACTCAATAAATATGTATCTTATACCCCCCATGAATAATTAGATGAGTAGATAAATGCATATAGGTTCTCTACATTTTAGTATATTATAGATTAGTATATTGTGGATTCACAATAATCTATTTAACTAACAAAAATCACATTTATTTACTTTTAAGACCATCTTCCCATCTGTCCACTATGCATCTATAATATTTTTCACAAGACTAAAACAATGTCTCTTACTTTAGTAAATTCCTGAATTCCTCCATGATGCACGGTGTCTGGGTAACCAACCCAAAAGGAAAAGCAGAGCATATAAATGTGTTTAATTCCCTCCTGTCCCTTAGGCTCTAGTTTCGTAACTGCTTTAGTAAAACAGCTTTGAAAATTTTAGCCCCAGTGGACTTTTATAGAATGGAAATTGAGGACTTTTTTTTTTGTGCTTCTAATATCCATAGACTAAGTTCATCCATAAATGTCCCAAGAAAATGAAGCAAATGATAAATGTTAAAGACCAAAGGAGACATAGAGGCAATGATTGTGACCAAGAGGTGGTTCCTTCAAAAAAGAGTGATGAGGCTACATCCAAGTGCCTCACTACGCTCTGTTGGATAGTGTTCTTGTCAGTGGTTAAGACAAAAATAAATAAAAAGACTTCTCAATTGGGTAATATGAAATGGAGCTGTCCAATTCAAGTTGGACGATATAAATTTAATACTGAAAAATGAAATTTTATTTATAACCATTAAACCACACGTATCTACTGCAATGGTAAAAAGAGTGGTACTACAGTTCAGAACACATGTTAAGAACAAGAAGTCATATGAATGGGAGAGAGCCTATATCCCCCCGACCCCAATGCGGCCTACTGGCAGAGAAGTAAAAAGACAGAATGGGATTTTGGAGACTCTAGCCCTATGCTGGTTGCTACTAAAGTCATTTATGCCTTTCGTGGGGTCGCTTAGCCTCTTAGTTTGTTCACTGTGAAGCAAAGATGGTATGTCATTATTCTGTCAACAGCTGTGGCTGCTGAGATTAAGGGAGAACACATTAGAACTTACTATTCCAAAAAAAAGTTGGGCTCAAAGTGGCTTTTGCAAGCCCCATGTAACTGTAAGGCTGTGCTCGTTTATTCTGTTTATTCCAATCCATTCATTTATTCCATCAGAACCGACTGTGAAAGTGGTACCTCTTGGAGTTGTGCAGTACATAATCCACCTGCTGTACACAGAGACCTTGCCTTCCCTTCTGTCCTTTCATTCTTCTGCCTGAGCTCAGTAAATACATGCTGAGCATCCACTGTGCCCTAAGCCTATGCTAAGTTTCGAGATACACACCCTGTCCTTAGAGATGCTTCCTGCTAGTGGGCATTCTGAAGACACCTATTCCACAGAAGCTTCTAACACCACTGCCACACAGTTATTTTACTCTCAAATTTTAATTAGGAGGCCGGGCGCGGTGGCTCACACCTGTAATCTTAGCACTCTGGGAGGCCGAGGTGGGAGGATTGCTTGAGGTCAGGAGTTCAAGACCAGCCTGAGCAAGAGCGAGACCCTGTCTCTACTAAAAAATAGAAAAAATTAGCTGGGCAACTAAAAATAGAAAAAAAAAAATTAGCCAGGCATGATGGTGTGTGCCTATAGTCCCAGCTACTCAGGAGGCTGAGGCAGAAGGATTGCTCAAGCACAGGAGATTGAGGTTGCTGTGAGCTAGGCTGATGCTACAGCACTCTAGCCCTAGACAACAGAGCAAGACTCTGTCTCAAAAAAAAAAAAAAATTTCAATTAGGGAAATGTTCCTTTTTTGGTTGTTTTATACAACAGATTTATTCTTAAAAATTGATACAAATAAGAGTACAATTTATTCAGGAGAGCATCCATTTAAAAAATAATCCTGTGATGTATTTCTTTTTAGAAGGTAGATATTTATATGCTAATTTGTTTGAGATATAGCCATGTACCCACAACTACAAAATATTTGTTTTATTCACACGAAGACTCATTTAAAATTTTGCTTTATGAGAGTGTTTCATATGTGTTAAGCATTATTTCTAAAACTAATTTTAATAGCAATAATGACAACAACCTATAAACCCTGCAAGTTTGCCTTGAATCTTAGCCAGCCACGAGCAAACGCTGTTCGCAAAAGCTGAATGTATTGCTGTTCCTGGGTAGAGAAATGATCCATAAGTTGTCAGACATGCTTCTCAACCCTTCCAGAGCTATGGCTCCATTTACACAACTAATCATCGCCATGCCAAGTTTGTGTTTCCTTGTAGACAATAGTCATATTTTGCCAATTGAAAAAGAATTTGTGTTTTAAAATAAGGGCCAGAATCCATTTACATCGTCATGAGATAGTAACCTTGTGAGGCCTAGCACAGCTCCTGGCACATACAGGGTTCTGATTTGATATCTGTGTTTGTGGAGTGCATGAACAAGAAGTCTTTATCTGCAAACAATTTCTACTAAGCACTGTGCTCTCCAGGAAATGAGCCTTGAAGGGAGATAACGAATATAGATGTTTGTGCAGAGGCCATTGCATGGACTGACTGTAGAAGCACTGACTTGCAAAATGACTAAGAGCAAGGACTCAGAGCCCAGACTGCCCCATGCATTGATTTCCTAGACATCTCAAGAGTGGACCTATTACATCTTTCATAGCAGTGTTGACAAGGTTAAATGAATTAGTATATGCAAGTGCCCAGAACACATAGTGAACACTAACAAATGTTAGTGATTACCACGATGATCATTCTTTGCTTTACACATAGAGCCTTGTGAAATATTTTAAGCACAGCTCTAGGCCACAAAATCTAGTGCCAACTATAGTTATATTGCTAAAGTGAGGAATCCAGAGCTCTTCTTGCACACAGGTACGATTAATGACATCGAGGCATTGTGAGGGTGTATTGACTTTTCTCATTATCTTTATACAAAGTCCCCTTTCTGTCTTCCTCACCTCGTGGAAATCTGAGTGTTAAGAAACAGCCCTCCATCTCTGGACGCATACCAGGAGAGCCTTTCCGGCTCACTCTTCCTACCTAATTGACTGAGAAATGAGTCCCTCTGATTTTGGACGTAGTGAGCAGTTTCAGGCTAATTTTCTTAAGTTCCTGATGAAACATTCACAGCACATTACCATCAGACATTACTTTTATTGATGTTATTGCTGTAATACGGAGTGATTTATTAAAGCAAATAAGTGGAACGACCTAGCAGAAGGATGCAGCTTGGGACTGAAGCCGTATCCTGATGCCTCTGCAGCTCAGCCAATCAGAAGCCAAGGCTTGTACCTTCCTGCACAGCCCACCTGCCTTTCACGTCGGAGAACCCTGGTTGTCTCCGTCATGAGCAGCTATCAGCAAAGTCCTTTCCTTATAGGGGTTTTCTCTTGAGGTTTTATTACAGGGGTTTGTATCTACCTTGTACCAGGCATGACACTATGCAATTGTATGTGTTTTCTTATTTAATCCTTAAAGCGGCCCTGTGATGTCTATCCCCATTCTACAGAAAGGAAAGTACAGCTCAGCTGGGTAACCTACTCCAGATACAGAACTAATAAAACCTACTCAAAGATCCAGAACTAATAAAAGGCAAACATGGGATCCAAACCCGTTCTCTCTGACCTAACACTGGCTTTGCTGTCTCTACACCACTCATCCCGGTCGCCATCTGATTGATGAACCTCCCCAGATCTTATATCAGAAAAGCAAAAGGCAGCATTTTGTGAGTGCAGTTAATCTGTTGGCTTGCCTTTTTAGTTGTGACTAAATTGTGTGCAGGAACAAAGGCTTGCCTGATTTTTTTAATAAAATCATAAAGCAGCCTTTGTGACAAGCACAACAAATCTGTCATTTTTCCCCTAAGTCTTAAGCATATTTAGAAGAGAATGGTTCATATTTTTTGCCAACTTTGCAATAAAAACTCTGCTCGCTGCTCCATTTAAAATCAAATAACTTGTTTTGCTTGCCACATACTATGTGTTATACATGGTTGCAATTAAAATAAAACTGAATGAGAGAGAGAGAGAGAGAGAGAGAGAGAGAGAGAGAGAGAGAGTGTGTGTGTGTGTGTGTGTGTGTGTGTGTGTGTGTGTGTGTGTGTGTGTGTTTCTCCAATGTAGTTTGTATACTTCATCAGACACTCTTTAAGCAGAGTGCCTAGACTTAGGAGAGTAAGTTCCACGAATGGCTGGATGTTATAGAATGTTCTTGGAATACTTTGTTGATTCCCATTTAATTAGCCTCAAAACTCAGAATAGTTCACTTGTCTTCAAATATAGACGAAGTTATGTAAACAAAGGATAGAGACTGTCATTTTCTACCTGCTTGGACAACTATTTGTTCTCGATAACCAGTTTCTGATAGTGTGGGGAGACCAGTGGTTTTAAAACTTCTGGGGTCAAGAAATGGTAGCTCGACACATGGGGCTGGTGGTGCAATGGATAACGCATCCGACTACGGATCAGAAAAAATGGTAGCTTGAGCACATGCTTCTACCTCTTCTCCCACCCTATTCCCCACTTTAAATGGCAGTATGAGATTTTTCAAAGGGCAAAAGCCAATAAGGAGGCTGGGCACGGTGGCTCACGCCTGTAATCCTAACACTCTGAGAGGCCGAGGTGGGAGGATCATTTGAGCTCAGGAGTTCGAGACCAGCCTGAGCAAGAGTGAGACCCCCATCTCTACTAAAAAAATAGAAAGAAATTAGCTGGACAACTAAAAACATGTAGAAAAAATTAGCCGGGCATGGTGGCGCATGCCTGTAGTCCCAGCTACTTGGGAGGCTGAGGCAGAAGGATCGTTTGAGCCCAGGAGTTTGAGGTTGCTGTGAGCTAGGCTGACGTCATGGCACTCTAGCCCGGGCAACAGAGTGAGACTCTGTCTCAAAAAAAAAAAAAAAAGCCAA